>OX381717.1:31438236-31624736 GCA_947462335.1 Harmothoe impar
GGTGCCACAATACAGTCTGGGTAATCTGAAATAACGACATGACGGCACGAGTCACGGCATGTCGTAACGAGACGGTAATGATGCGTGTTTGCACCTTTTATTACCCACAACACATGTACCACGACAGGCCCCTACCACAGGACCAGAATGAACTGATTTTCTAAGACTACTGCACCACCATGTTATAGAGCCAAGAGAAATAAAAGATTTGTTCCAGGTTACCCGACCTTAAAAAAAAGACTACCGTAAAACCTTGTGTATAAACCACGGCTAGTACGTGAATCAGATCCCTCATGCGGCATATACAATCGGCCCATAGTTGGGGCTTGGCTTATACAAGGGATTTACTACTATGGTACAGTACTAAAAGTCACCATAATCAGATTGCTGGTGCGGCGTATAGGGTTGGTAAAAAGTCTAGTTACGGCTAATGCACGAGTTAGGCTTATAATATGCGAGGTTTTACGGTAATTTTGGCCATTGTGGCTAATTTAGAGTTGAGGTGAAGTTTCATGGATTGAGATGGTGATTGGTGATTCAGCACTGGAATTCTCTACTCAATTTCATGGTACTTTTCAGGTTACGGTTTGAAAAATGTGAAGGAAAAGAAGAATCCAACCTACCTATCTTAGAATTTTAGACCATGTATCCTGAAACACACCTTTAATTTGTTTGTTGTTTTTGGCTGAGGCAATGACAAAGTGAAATAATGGCCACACACTCAGAAAAGTCAGCGTCACTGTCGCTAAAACCACTCTCACATGAAAGTCAGGCTTTGTCTGACCTTCATATGAGAATGGTTTTAGCGACAATGACGCTGACTTTATTGAGTGTGCATACAAAGCAGTAATCAGGAAAGAGGGCAAGAGAGTACAAAAGAAAGGGGGTTTATTGCACTTAATGATATACTACCGTAAAACCTTGCGTATAAGCCGCAGCTAGTACTCGAATCAGATCGCTGGTGCGGCTTATAGGATCGGCACAGAGTCCAGGTGCGGCTTATACACAAATTTTTGCTCCTATAGTACAGTACTAAAGCCACCCTATTCAGATCGCTGGTGCAGCTTATAGAATCGGCCCAAAGTGGGGGTGCAGCTTATACGTGAGCTAGGCTTATACGCGAGGTTTTACGGTAGGAAGACTTTAGGATTATGGTAGCGATGTTGTGTCCTACTATGTCAGGCTTGTGCTATATGATACAACATATCATGGGATGCAAGTGAACCCTGCGAGCCTCACATGTGAGATGGCAGCAGCAGCTCCAGTGACAAGTTCTTTGCTCTTTGCACACAGCCTGTTTCTTGAAAACCTTGGTACTGTAGTGGCCCTTGCGCTTATAGATTTCAAGTCTCTGTTACCCCCTGCGCTTATACAGGGACCTATATGAGTCCCTTTAAAGAGGAATTTGGGGTTTCAGAGGGGTCCTAGACCTGCGCATAAACGAGACCTGCGCTTATTTGAGACCCCTGCGCTTAAACGGGCCATTACGGTATGTCAAAGTCTGGTGCCTGCATCAGTCTTGCAAGTAACAAGTGTGACTTCAAGCTTTTTCAATTTGCTTAAATGCAAACATTCATGCAGTGTGGTTCATAGAGACCAGCCCTCACCTCACAATTGAAGGATCTGTAGCCAAGGCCAAAAAAAAAGGTTTGTTTCAGGTAACCCGACCGACCCTATTATAACAGAGCCGACCCTGCGTTTTTTTTATGCAATTTTGAAGAAACTTTCGCTTTTTTACCAATTTTTGGTCAATTTTATGTTAAAGAAAAAAAAAAATAAATAGAATCCGACCTACCGACCCTGCATTTTCCTCCCATGTTACCTGAAACAAACCTTTTTTTGGCCCAATCAGAGCATTCTCTACACTCTAAGAACAGTGTGTTGCGGGAACATGCATGTGAAGTTACACACACATATTTGCAACACACCTTTGAGATCAACACACTTTTGACAAAGAGTGTGCAGTGGGTAGTGTGTTACACGAAAATGTGTGTTAAAAGTGGCTGCATAAAAGCGTGTTGATAAGTGTGTAAACGTAACACACTGTTCTTAGAGTGTACACATGCATATTCTTGACTGCCCTATGGTCTGGTCATGTGCTGACCAGAAGAAACAAAAAGGGAGCTAGTCCAGGCAGTATGCCAATATTCTCGATACGTCTGTTACCAAAGAAAACTGCAAGGCTTATTTTACTAACACAAGATATGTCGTTAGCCAAATACTTTCGGATCAGGTACAAGGTACGAGTCCTTATTTCTTTGAGAAAGAGTATTTATACCATGGTTAAGAACTAGAAGGGCTGTATCCAATGCCCCCATTGTATACAGTGTGGCCGTATTAAATAGGCCGAGAAAAAGTTGTCTTTCATTCATTGAATGGCTTCAAATAAAAAAATAAACACAAATGCCAACTACATTGATTCTGCTCTGATTTTAGTTGTATGGGCTCAGCCGGGGGGCTTTGTGGGGTACTGCCCCAGCCCCCATTTCTGAAATACAGCAGTGACAGTGTCAATGGGCATTTGCATTTGTCTACCTTGTATGTGTAGAACAAAAATCTTAGAACATATTAGTTATCTTGCAGTACATGACCTGGGAAATATAGTGACAGACATAGTGGCAATGGACATATCTAAAAAATATTGGCACAGAGTTTGGCTGAGATGCGACAGCCAAACGTGTGTCCTAGTTACAACATTACAAATTGGCAATGAGTGAAGGAGGGCCTTATTGACCACCGGGGGGTCTCCACCGGGGGTCTCCATAATGGCGCTGTACAGACAGTAAAAGCTTTGTTAGACGCTGTTTGAATATTGCCTAGTACCATCAGTTCCCACCAGGGGCCGGAGTGGCGCCACCAGCGGGGGGCAGTGGACACTGTCATCACGTGACCACTCTACAGCCTCACTCTGACGTCTAACGGTCAACGCAGAGCCTCGTTTTGGGCGGCGGCCATTGTTGTCTGACAACGGGCCCCGCGGCGCAGCGCTGGTAATCACGTGATCCAATCAGTTAGCCTTCCCAGCATGCATTGTGTTGGTGGGAGCCAGAAGGAGGCTGAGGTCCCGGATGGGGACCGTGGGAGTAGCGGGACCACGTGTGTTGGGAGGGGGAAGGGTTGGGGGATTTCGGGTATATATATTGGTACATAGCCCTTTAAGGGCCACATAATTCTTTGCAGTAATCAGCCATTTATGTCCTACAGCGTCAAACTCTGTTCCAAGTAGTTATTTGACACTGTGCTCCCAATATTCGACGCGATCTTTATTGTAGCATCCAATGATTGGGGGTATACATGAGTGCGTAAAGCGTTAAGGGCCGCGTAATTCTTCACAGTAAGAAGTCGTTTGTCGGCATCATGCATGAATGTGGCAGGGCAGAGCCTACACTTGACAGGTTGATACAATTAGGCCAAACCCTTGACTCTTGGCTGCATCCCTAACAAACACTACTGAATCCAATCTGTCCACCTTGGTGGTTAATACGCTTCTGTAGTGTCAGCAAGAGCTACCATGTCTAGGGTAGATTCACCATGAGTCGGACACATACCCTGAGACGGACAGTGATATGTCTAATCAGTCGTGTATGATAAGCCTTATATCAGTGACTTATTGGAAAGAAATTGCACTTGCACTTTACCATTATTCACATAATTAACATGGACTTCTACACCCATGATATTTTTCAGAGAGTAAAATGAGAAGACAATGTTCATCTGTTTTCCCCCAACAAAAAAGTTTAAGTTATCAGAAATATCCAGAAAGGCATTTTGTAGCTACGATAAGATGCCATGATGTAAAATCCTGCTGATTTAAAATGCCTTTCTGAATATTTCTGATAAATTATAATTCGCTTTTTTGTTGGGGGAAAACAGATGAACATTGTCTTCTCATTTTACTCTCTGACAAATATCATGGGTGTAGAAGTCCATGTTAATTATGGAAAGAGTAGGTGTATCAACAGGGCACTACCACCCCAACCCTTAGCTGCACCATCCAATGATAAAGGAGAAGGGGGAATTACAGGAAGAACCTAATGAGGGAGTTTCTTTGAGTGCTTGTCACTAATTCATAATGCCACATCCATATTTAAACACTGGTACAGCTACGGGAATCGCTGCTGTCATCTTTTTGTGCTATCAGGGTTGAATCGGTTCATGATGGCAATGGTCCATTTATTTTATGTTTGAACAACAGAACACATTTGTATACCAAATTTAGAACAGTCAACTGTTGAAGTTATCTTAGTATTAGAATAGCATTCTTAATTATTTGTGATAAGCCAAGATTAGTAAGTTTCTACCATATTTTACGGTAGGACTAAGGCAAAGGTAAGGTAGCCATGACAATTCACAATTTCAAAAACGTAAAGAATTTAAGCCTTTTGATGTTTCCTGCAAGACCTGTTGTTTTGAACTTGAATGCCTGCATTTAGTATTCAGGAGTTTCAACATCAAATATTCACCCTCTACCTACTATGGACCCTCATTAAATTAGCCTCCTGCCCCCCCCCCCCCCCACCCCCCTACACCCTTCTACACCCTCCTTACCTGACCACTCTCTGATCACGTGTCATGGGCTACCCATAATCCCCCAGACACCTCACGTGCCACCTCTGACTTCCGGTCACGTGTGAGGTCACGTCAGAGGTCAGGAGATAAGGTCAGGAGATGAGGTCAAGCCGTGAGGTCATGGCCGTCATCATTGTATTGGCTTTCTTAGTGCACCAGGGTCGGGAGCCAGGTGAAAACCCATGTGATTTTCTTTTGTCCCTTGAGTGGTTGCATTCTTGTGGGAATTCTTTCTTCTGATGAAACAGTTTTGTTTTCTTAACCTTGAACAAAAGCGATTGTGTCAAGTGTTAATACCAAAAGGCCCAACGTTGTGATTATGAGTAGGATATTTGATGCACCAAATTTATTTTTACGATTTCTTTCTAAGATTTGTTTTTCATTTGGGAACTTTATGCAATACAAGAACTATGATCTTAAATTGCAGCAAATAAAACACACTTGGGCAACATCACGTGCTATTTTTGCACAGCGACAATAAACTCCGATCAAAATCCAAAATGTTCTGATCAACGAATCTTTACATTTGCAGAATGTAAATTCAATATTTGAGCCAGTCTGATGGACATTTCTTCTCAAACGGGGCATCAGTTTTTTCTAATTCATGAGGTAGAACGGGTTTTCAGGTTATTAGGCATTGAACAAGGCCTGTTTGAAGAATTGCTCAAAAAGTAGATTGATCTATCCATTGCTTTGAGGTTACTTAAAATGGGAGGTAGTGATAGCTATAATCTCACATCTATCAAATTCATCAAACATTACTTCTTTCTTCTCCTTTTTCCCCTCAGTTTACTGTCCTTTAGCTGTTTTTCTTTTCAAATATTTTAAACTGATCATCACATACAACAAGTGATACATGAATGTACGTAATAAACGTCCAACCATAGCCGAATCAGGGGATTTCTAATTAGCAGAATTCTTCAGGTTAGTGCCAGAGTTTATACATAGGTCCCTCTACAATTGCAATCAAATCATCCTTTATCACCAAGCAGGCTTCAATACATGCCCACCTGTTATATATCTGATGCTTGCATATAAAGTAATCAGGTCGGGGAACAGCAATCTGGCACGTGCCAATAGTAACCAGATCTATTGGATTGGAAGGTCACCGACATTTCGTAGAGAAACCTCATACCAGACATTGAACAAAGACCCACCTACATATACAGTGCAGTTTTAGCCTGCTTTATCAAATAGGTGCAGGTTCCTGTCTAGATGTAGAAAATGACCTATGTCATAAATGATATACACTCCATATACATCATCTGTGTCCAACAAAACATGCATGCTTTCTGATAATGACTATCTGAAAAAGTAACAAGGCCAAAAAAAAAGAAAAGGTTTGTTTCAGGTCACCCGACTGACCCTATCCAAAGGGGGCCGTCCCTACGTTTTTTTATGCAATTTTGAAGAAATTTCCTTATTTCTAGCCTTTTTGGGTTAATTTTCGGGTAGTACTTTCATGTTTTAAAAAAGTTTAAAAAAACAAAATTCGACCTACCGACCCCACATTTTCATGCCATGTTACCTGAAACAAACCTTTTTTTTTCTTTGGCCCAAGGTAAAAATGGTAAATCTAGTCCCATAAGCATCTTGGAACAGAGTCGACCATAGCAACCGCCCCCCCCCCCCCCCGGCCCATTAACATCAACATTAAAAAATATTTCGTCATGAAAAACTACTGACATCAGGTGCCTAAACAATCGTCTCTCTTCAGGAAATGGCTTTCGAACAGTGATATCCAAAATTTTATTCTTTGTAACATCGAAGAAAAAATCCTACATACCCACCCTTTGGAGAATGTTTGCCTGGAATTATTTTTTTGTCCTAGCAGATAGAGTACAGTTAAAGAAAACAAGGCACGAGCTGTAAGTAGCTTGTCGGTAAGACAAATCCCGTTGTTGTTGCTTTCCTCGTAGGGTCCCGTAAGGTCTCGTGACCTCATTACCAGGTCACGTGACCGACTCCCGGGAATGTAGCCTCCATTTGGAATATTGCAAATGGCGCCTGTTCCTGGTATTCGGAATTGCTTTGTAACACTGTGTCTCTCCAGTCATTACACGCTATCCGCTGCAAACATAATTCTACGGTTTAATAAGATATGGGAGACAGAGAGAGACAGGGAGAGAAAGATAGAGAGAGAAAGATAGAGAGAGAAAGAGAGAGAGAGGGAGAGTGAGAGAAAGAGAGAGGGACAGAGAGAGGTGGATTGACAGAATGGAGAGAGGGGAAAGACAAGATTTAGAGAGGTTCAATAAATCGTATCGACCATAATTCATTGCACAACTATACTCTTCAATATACAGTCAAAGGTACTAGGTATGGGAGACAGGCAATGAGAAATACAATAGATACCATATTTCCCTGTGTATAAGCCGGGGCTTGCACTAATTTTAAATGGGAAGTTGATCCGACGGATGAACGGGAGAGGTTATATTTGAGGAAGCCTTATATTTTTTCATCCCCTATGTTCCTTTGGTTCAAAGATCCACTCTGGCAGTTTGTCTTAAATTCTCGTATACAATTATTAATCATAATTTTACATTTTTCTGGATAGTTCCAATGATATAATTACGAATTCAAATGTTGTCTTTTTCTTTGGTATTCCCACCTTGAGGGGTGGTACGTTGGTTTCATTTATATAAAGGAGTTGTTAAAATATTCCGATTATAAGTGACTTTATGCCCTCCTGAAGGAATTGTATTGAAGCTGCCTGCATTAAATATAGGCTTATAAACAGGACAGGCTTATATTCAGGGCTGGCTCACAAATGAGGAAATACGGTAAACATGGGAAAGAGGTTATGCAGACCTGAGACAGGGAATAGGAGCAATTATAAAAAAAAACTAAAACACTAAAGACAATCAGAATAAGGCCCTCTCAATGGGTGCAGATGTTATCTGGCACTAATTATTCAGACAAAGATGCGTGTGGCCTGATAATACAAATTACCATAATTGCTGTTGTTGGTTCAAATTTTTAATGCGCACCGGATCGGGATATTTCTATTCAAAGTAGAAATACTCAACTCCCTCCATCATAGAAATTTGACAGTTGAAACAGAACTTGTCTTCATGAGAATAACCTGTGCAATGATCAATGGATATTTTATAACTATTTTTCAAACTAGCATTGGGTACTATATTGAAACATCTAAGTTAAGCATCCTGGAAATTATACAACATGCGCATTTATGAGACCAAACATTTAAACAAATACTATTTAGACTGATATCTTTAAGAAAGAAAAAAGTCATGAGTGATGAGAATACTTTGATGGTAAAATTGGGGATTTCAGTTTCAATTCCACTTGGTCGTTATATTAAATCATTAGCCCTGTCAGGACAGCATAGTGCTATAATGTAATATGTTCATTTTGTAGCAATCTCATGAGTGCAGTCCTGGTGAGTAACTCACTGGTGATGCATTCATGCATCATGCTGAGTCCACTCCCAAAGTCTGCATTCATGTATCATGACGACCATGGAAATAAGGTACACTGAGGCAAATCAAGAGGGAATATTAATTAACCCTTTAAGGATGGATGTTGCTAAAAGATGACATCTGTTGCCATGATGCACTAACGCAGGCCCGGCAAGCTACTAGCTAGAGCTGCATTCATACATGATGACGACAAAGGGCATGATGCTTTAATGCATCACGCTGTCCTTAAAGCGTTGATGTATCGTTACAACAAGGGGCATCAAGCACACTGAAGACATTCAAGGGTTATAATATCGAAACAATCTAGGCGTGAAACAGGAAGTTAAGTTTTGAAAACAAAATGCTAATTTTCCTAATTATAATTCAGAGTTTTGACAGTTTGATATCAATCAGCCTGATGATTAGTTGCAGCCTCTATCAGCCGAAGACCCTTAGTGTTTGGCTTAATTAGTTCCAAATGCAGACATTTTTCATCTCAGAGAGGAAATTGGATTCAGCGGGCTTTGCAACAAAAGAAGAAAATGTGACGAAGGACCACCATTAGTTCTCCCCATTATGCAAAACCCATGCATCAAAACAACAAACAAATTTCAAAAAGTCTAGCTTTTGTCGGGAAAATTGAAATATTTCTCCGAAAATGCCGTGATGCAGGGAGAATGGGGAAAACTGATGTAGTCAGACTGATTGGTGCGAGAGTATTATAAGAGACTATTTCTCTGCCTCTCCCGGGGTCTTTCCAGTCTTTCCATTTATCACCATTTTAACACTATTCAAGGATTTACACCTAGCCCTGTAACAAACCAATTCAACAAGAAAGTTTGAACTTGCATAATAGAATCTACAGTTAATAAGTTGTGATTCGGTTAGTTTTAGCAGAATTCTCATTTCATTTTCTGTAATGGATATATGCATGCAAATATCCTATATTAGGAGCACAGAAAAAAGAAACAGCGTCAAAAGGGAGTCCAGGTTGCCTCAAGATTGACTCTCCTCTCTAGGGGAGCTCAGGTCGCCTAAGGGAGCCTAGGTGACTCACCTAGAGTCACCTAGGCTCCCTTAGGCGACCTGGACTCCCCTGGGTAGGGGAGTCATTCTGGAAGCAACCTGGACTCCCTTTTGACGCTGTTTCTTTTTTCTGTGAGATTCATGGATTAGTTATCTTAAAAATGATATATATATAAGATTGTAGGATTTTAAATTCATTTTGCTGTTCTTGTCTGTCAAACGCCAGAAAAGAGACATTTAGTTTTTTTAATTCTGAAAAGTCACCCATCTTTCCGCATGGTTCTGTGTGACGCTTATTAAAACAAGTCGTAGAAGGAGAGTCTCCCAACACAGGACTATAGGGTCTGAAAATGTAATATGTATAAGCATGTCATGCATCATTGATCTTTTTTAACAAGGTAGAGAAAAGGTGATTAACTTGTGACTGATAACGGCTTGGTTGTGGGCTTTAGCAGTTGGACGAATGAAGGGAGGGGGTGTACAACTGCTAAGTGTATCAATCCTGCTAACTGTGTTTTATACTACACTGAGCCTTCAGCTGAAGATATTGTCACAAAATGAGGTGTCAGCCTACAAGGAGGGATTTTCCCAGATATTTGTGGTTCAAATCTATTGAAAGCTTACTAAACAGAAATTCTTATAAATAAATAAAAAATTAAGTAGGAGGCAGCAGGTTTCTGGCCTTCTGAGAGCTTACGATAGAAACAGTTTCATTTTCTTCTCATGCCACTTTCGTCCATTTTATTCTGATAACTTGGATTACGGATCTGCCAATGGGCTTTTCGGCAGTTTGCAAAATAAAGAATTTGTTTTTGACCCCTGCCTCCTGAGATCTTTTGAGAACGTCACCAAAAAATAAGTACATGCTGACCAGCAAAAACTCAACATTATACCTTCCAAATTGGGGATATTTTGCAATTTATCTTCACACAGAAAAGTGAAGGTGTCAACTGTGTCTCCCACGTGGCTCTGGTAAAATAGAGAGTCAAACTGCTAATGACTCTAATTATATGAAGGGTCAACTTGAGTTTTCACTTTTCTGTGTGTTCATGTGATAGCCCAGAAGTGGGAATGTCCTTGCTTTCTTTTTTTTTTGTCCCTAGTCAACTGTGTCTCCCACGTGGCTCTGATAAAATGGAGTGTCAAACAGCTATTGACTCTGCTTATAAGAAGGGTCAACACTGGGTTGACACTGATAGTAGAGAGTCCCTTCATATAAGCAGAGTCATTAGGTGTTTGACTCTCTATTTTACCAGAGCCACGTGGAAGACACAGTTGACACTTTTACTTTTCTGTGTGAAGTTACCAAAATGAGTTGGCCGTACGGAGTGGCAGATTTCAACTCAAAGTCAACGTAATCTGTCAGTAACAACGGGATCCGTTTTCTTCTATAGATAAGTAACATACGACCCAAGACTTGGTCCACTAAGGGCCAAAACCCATTAGCCAATTTGGATGCATTGTCGGCTGATACATCCAAAAAATTATACTACAAAGTGCTACAGTTGGCCTGTTTGTTGAGGGTGTATCGGCCAATGATGCTCCCAAATCGGCTAATGGTTTATGACCCTTATAAGAGCAGTTTTACAGTATATATATACATAACGATAGTGAGTGTGGGGTGCAGAAGGTAACTGGGGTAAAACGCGCTGTATATCCAATGGTGTAAAGATTGATGTTGCCGGGTCCAGCAATTAGGGGGTTAGATTGGTAGTCTTAAGTATACACGGGGGAAATACACCGGAATTAGAGCCGCGGCCGCTGTGGAATATATCTTACACTCACCGTCAACATAGTGTAAAATACAAGGTCCATTAACTGTTAAAGTCCAGCATCTCACCTCTTTTTTTAAAGTTCATACTTGTCCCTTATATAGATTTCATAGAATTAGGATTAATCAATTTCCTCATACCTTGAAGTTATTGTAATTGAGATTTGAGAGTTAAAAAGTATTTAGAATCTAAACACTTTTGATAAGTATTTAATATGATAAACACAATAAGTGTTTAAATTCTTAACACTTTTTTACTGTGTACATATGAATTCACACTTTTTCCGCAAAGCCTACAAATAAAACCAGATTTATTTGGAAATTAGGATTTATCATATCAAAGAACTTGTGAACAGTCATAGGCGCTATTGGATTAACTGGGGCTCAATAGTTATAGTAGATACTATTCCTGGTATTTTTCTGCAAGTCATATGAACAGAAAATGTGCATATTTGATGAAATTATATATATACATGATCGAATTCTGATGTATTCCCCTTAATATGTGAATTATTGGGAGTAGCTATAGCTGTGTGTTGTTATTTTCTACATGACAAGTTGTGTGTTTTTCTCATTCCAATCAGTCGGAGGAGAAGGTAAGATGGCAGTTTTTAACAATCCTTGAAATTATATCAAAAACTGTTTCAAGCAGGATTGAATATTGTCCTATACATCCTGTAAACCTTTGGTCACGTGTGTTATGAACTATTTTTTTCTTCCGGACATGTTTTGATATATTGTGTATGTTAAAACATGTAAGAACATAAGGAGGATCTAATTATTTCAGGTTAAACATTGAGTATACACTCAAAAAGTAAACTTGTCTCCAGACTCTTACAAGTGACGGTCATAAAAAAAACGAGTCAAAAACTTGTCTAGGTGACAAGGAAGCGGGTCCTCTAGCTGGGGATAGAAGACCTACTTGCCAGCCCAATACCCGAGATCTGCCAGCTCCAGATTAATTTGTGGTGTGGTAACCTGATAGGTTGTTTATTTTATGATAGTCACTTCAACGAGTCTGGAGACAATTTTAATTTTTTCAGTGTAGGCGACCATTGTCCACGGAAAATGTCAATGCCTTACATATGTTTTATTAGCCCTGCAGCTTATTTCCAAAACCATAAACCAATAGCCCTGGCAGCAAAAGCATATCATATTAAGCTATTTCTGCTGAAGATTAGACATCACTTGTATCTCACTACCTTGTGCAAGGGATTCCTCTTGCAATGGTGTTGGATGTAACATCTGATAAGATTTTATCAAAATTCGAAATATCTGAGGAGATCTTTTCAATGATGAAAAGATCAGATGACATTTCTCTGATGTTTATTTTTTGCATGAAATATCTCATAGTATTCTGAAACACAATAGTTTGACATGAATCATGCATTTAAAGAAGCCTCTTTTCTTCTGGTTCATATCAATCTTAGCATTAGGCTTTCATACATTTTTGGACAAACATTTGTATTGGCCACTGTTCACATGCAATGACAGCACATCCCACCTGGTTACAAGCAATAGCGTGTATTCAACCACTGTCAGTCGGCCGAAATTCCATCATCCGATAAAAGTTTATAATGTTATGGACAAATCTTATCCGACGACGAAACCTCGGCCAATTTACGTCAGTGGAATACACACTGATGATGGGCGAATGATGGGTGCATATATTGGATGTAACAGCTGTTACTTGTAATTTTCTGTTGGATTTGGACAATGGCCATTCTGAAATATGTTTGCTATAGGGAATATTCCACTGGCATGGGTCGTCTGTAATTCTATCATCCAATAAAAGTCTGTAATGTTAAACGTATTGACAAATCTCGTCCGACAATGGAATCTCGGCCGGAAGTGGCATACATGCTTGTATCATCTTTTCTGGAAAACAATACATTCAAAGTTTTGACCCCTGACCAGTAAGGTAGATAATGTTTAAATATTTTCAAAAAAAATTAATATTATCAATAAATTGATGTTGGTAGCTGAATGCCCAAACTCCACCATTGTACTTTTAAAGGCAGCGGTGCAGTTTCCTCACGTCTTCTAGGTTTAAATTTTAACGACAATCAATTCTGTTGTCACTTACCATTAGAATACTTTCCTCTTTTAATTTCACAACTGTACCCATATAACTGTTCTTTCATGTGATATTTCATTTATGATGTAAATGCTGATTGTCTTGTCCTTCTTGTTTTGATCAGCTGACACAGCGGAAGGTAGGATCTATACGCACTTAGACAATTCACCCCATGTTCTCACCACCACCCCTTTTACACCTCTCCTACCCACCCAACACACACTGTTACTCCATCCCACCCCAAACTCACCCCAACCCACCCCACATACACATACACTGCATGAACGTTGGCATTTAATCAACCTTTTATTGCTAAAAGTCACCATTTAAGCAGCTTTAAGTTCAGTAAATTCCATGTAAATGTCCCCGAAAAGTCATAATGACATTTAAGCGGCTTTATGTGGCTTTTACCCGAATTACAGATGCTTAAAGTGTGACTTTAAGCAGTCCAGTTTTTGCTTAAATGCCAACATTCATGCAGTGATACTTCATCATTCCAGTCATTACTATCATTACTTCTTCAAAATCGCAACAATGCATAGTTATCTCGAACATCTATGTGCATAAGTAAAAATAGGAATTCACCGCCTGAAAAAGTTTATTTTTCTCAGCTGATTGTAAGTAAAGTTTAATCAATTTTGGCTGTGTAGAAGTAATGTATCATAGCTAATGGTATCTCCAAGTAAGTTCCTCCTACTTCTCCAATGAATTCCCAAAATTACAGCACTAGTTATTGGTTTGTAGTTGAAATCTGTTTTTAAATTTTCCAAATGACACAGATAAACAGTTATTTTGCAGTTTTATCTAACGTAAACTTAATAATACCTCGTTAAAGACTCCTTTATAAAGGATTTGTCAGAGGACCACAGTGTTGTCGTTTCGCCAGGGCCCCTCGTTGATTAATCAACTTCCCTAATTACCCCCTCGTAATCACTGTGAGTGTTGTTGATTTCACACACTTGCCTGACAGGCTAAATACCAGACCCCTCATCACCCCACCTCTCTCCCTCTCCAGGGTAGTAGCCCCTGAGCCTCTCCAGACATTGGGTGCTCTGAATAAGGATCATTGGAACAGCCTAGTAGAAAATCTGCTTAAAAGATTTTGTTCAAATTTTCCACTATGCACTGGACATGAAACAATTTTAGACGCTGGTCGCTCATTTCATGTTCCAAGTTCCAATGTCCCAGGTTCGGATGACTTGAGTTCGGTGATGCCCTTAACTCTTTAAGGGCTGCATAGTGCACTAATGAGGGGTGTCCTTTGGTAATAATGGTGGTTGGAAGCGGCCTTGGCAGTTAACACTGCATAAACATTGGCATTTAAGCAACCTTTTATTGCTTAAAGTCACCATTCAAGCAGCTTTAAGTTCAGTAAACTCCATGTAAATGTCCCGGAAAAGTCATAATGACATTTAAGCAGCTTTATGTGGCTTTTTACCCGAATGAAAGATGCTTAAAGTGTGACTTAAAGCAGTCCTGTCTTTGCTTAAATGCAGATATTCATGCAGTTTAAGTATGCATTACCTGCTAGGACTGCAGTCATGCATCACTCCAGCCCTTTGGAAGTGCATTAACCCACACCCAGGAAAATATGAGCGTCAGCCAATGTCGCCATAACCACTCTCAGACAAGGGTCAGGCACTGCTGGACTATAACAGATTGGTCAAGGGCCATTCTAGTGAGGGTCAGGCTATGTTGGACATTCAATAACAGGCTGGACTTTGGCAAAAATGCTTGAAAGTCTGGCCATGCTGAATCTTCATACCACAGTCTGACTATGCTGGACTCCTGCAGGCTGAAATATTTGCCAAACTCTGGCATGAGGATCCAGCATGGCCAGACTTTCAAGCAATTTTGCCAAAGTCCAGCCTGTTATTGAATGTCCAGCATAGCCTGGCCCTCACTAGAATGGCCCTTGACCAATCTATTATAGTCCAGTAGTGCCTGACCCTTGTCTGAGAGTGGTTATGGCGACATTGGCTGACGCTCATATTTGCCTCTGTGCATTGGGCTGAGGTGATGCATGAATACAGACCTGGAAAGATTGAACTGACCAGGGCTGTATTTATCCACCACATCAAAGGACAAAGGGTATTAAAGCAGCATGCAGCCCTTAAATGGTTATATAAAGTAGACTCAGTTTCTCACACCCCTCTCCCCTCCACCTCCCGTTTCATGGTTACTGTTGACCGTTGATTTGTCGTGTTGTGTCCCTCGTTTGTTAATCATGTGTTCTCTGCCCTATTTCAGAGAATAATACATAATTCCTTGTTACCAGATTTTACCCGGATTACAGTGTATATAAACATGTGCATGCCCTTTTCTCTTCAGGTTTGAAACAGGTGATTGTCGCAATAACCTAATGTTCTTGGTCAGCATTAGGCCTGTGTCTACTATACGACAAGGAAAGTGGACGATTTCACCTATTTGACGTCCAGTAGTTTGTGCATATTTGGGGAAGTCTTTGCTAGATATATTCCACTTTGCTAGATATATTCCACTCTGATGGTGTGTCCACTTGGCGTCATATATTTATTTCCAGACTGCCTGGGGCATAGAAGATCAAGCTATTATAATAGAATAAAGAGCATATTGTCCAATTTCTGCACTGAAATTCAAACATGTTAGATATTTAAATGTCCACTTTTGTCGTCCACATTTGACACCCACAGACTGCTATCCCCCTTTTGTATCTGAGAATTTTGTCGTCCACCTGTGTCCACTGAGAGATAAAACATATATTTCATATTTGACGGATGACAAATGGCTTCATAAATGCTAGTGGACACAGGCCTAATCGTGATTTTGTTCGACCTTCATCGTTATTGCATTTTATAGCTTGAGTATTCATATCTATAGTTAACCTATACTATATGAAGAGCAACTTAAAGAATATTAGTCTCATTCTAAACAATCTGATCAGCAGGTACATTGTTAAGCAAACAAACATATGCGTCTTTAAGGTGGCATTCTCACCGGGCATTTCTCACTCACATTTCTAGTACTGTTCTAGTCTGCTATGTGGTAAGTGCGAGTGGTGAGAATGCCCCTTTAAGAAAGTGCTAAAGCCTTTGCAGACGTGTAAAAAACCTAAATGTATATTAATGTATCAACAGCTTGCAAGTTTGATACATTAAACAAGGAGAGAACAGTTCACTGTGCTGATACAAATAGTTGTTTTCACCCTGTCCCAGCCAAACCATAATAAATTATTCTCCCGAATACAACTACATTCATCAGACTAATTTATACCTCGTGGATTATCTGGCTCGCCTTGTGGGCTCTGCAGATATTATACAATTCATAACCTCATCGTATTTAGTTGTTTGTATAAGGTGCTGGAGATATAAACAAAGTACACTATGTATATATATATATACGATATGCTGATCAGCACATTTCTTATTCATATAATCCCTACTTACACACATCTATGGTAATGCATGTATCGTGTCCCGCAGTGTGGGTGGGAGTGTATATTTAGATCAATATCTATAATTATATTCCATTCCAAACCATCAAAAAGGCGTCAGCATTCCTGAGGATAAATGCAATGTATTTCCATTGCCATGTTTTTTGCTGCATATATTGAATACAGTGCAAGCAAAAACCTTTGCAGATTAGAACTATCACAAGGAATATAATTTCATTGGAAATACAAAAAGTAACATTTCATTATAGACGGTGTGACATTTTCATCAAAGAGACTGTGTGAAATTAAAGATGCGGCTCCGCTTGGGGAATACAAAGGTTACATAGTTCTTGGGATACGACACTCCGAAGAAGGTCGTCTGACGCTATTGATAGAAAGGTCAGCAGAAAGCAGATGACGATTTCCGGGATTATAAAGTTTACAAATATGACACTGTCTAAGTCTATAGAAAATTCTATGAAAGTGAAACAGTGTCTGTATTTGGACACTAACCCGGATTGGGCTGATTAGTGCTTCAATGTTTCTGTCGTGATGATGCATAAATGTAGCCCTCACCAGGTCTGCATTCATGCATCATGTTGGCGTATATCCACTGCCGAAAGGTTGGCATGATGCTTTAACCCAGCCTTGGCGAATAGACTCACCAGGACTGCATCCATGTAAACAGGCCATTGAAGGACTCTACCATCCTTAAAGTGATAAAGCACTATGTGGTCCTTTCAGGTAGAAGTCAGCAGGAGTTCTGACAACAGTGAATCACTGTCAGTTTGACACTAACTGTGCTAATGTTTTAGACCTGACACCAACAATGCCAATGTACTACACAGTGTTTGGCCATTAGTAGAAGGGAATCAAAGAGCCACAAAGAGTGCACTGCCATATTCTCACAGCCATTAGATTAGAATAACAGAGACCTAACACTTAAATCACACTGTTCATAATATACCTGCAAAGGCTGATGCTTCATAAACGGGCGATTTCATTGCCAGCGATTTGTCGATCAGGTGCTAATGTATCAAGTTATACTGCAGTACATCGAGCTATGGAATACCCCTTTTCAAAAGGGATAGGTTGTTAATTACAACATAAAAGTTATAGCTCCAATCAGTTAATTCCTCATTCCCTGACATGCCACTTCCAATAGCCTGACAGCTCTAACCCTTTAAGGACGGCATAATGCATTGATGCATCATGTCCTTGGTCATCATGATGCATGAATTCAAATCTGGTGAGTAACTCGCCAGTGCTGCATTCAAGCCTCATACAGACTCTATGGGGTAGCGATACTCCCAGCGGGTAGGTATAATGCACCAATGCAGCACGGGCAAGTTACTCGCCGGGGCTGCATTGGCGATTTGTCAGTGACCTGCCGTCCTTAGAGGGTTAGCAGTACAATTCAGACCGACCAATAAAGGCGGTAGTCAACCCTCAGTGTAGATTGCCCCTGTACACAGACCCTCAATGTAATCTGCTGAGGACAGACACTGGAATTAGAGCTCTGGTACTACCGTAAAACCCCTCGTATAAGTCCCGGCTAGTACGCGAATCAGATCGCTGGTGCAGCTTGTAGGATCGGCACAGAGATCAGGTGCGGCCTATACGTGAGTTTTTGCTCCTATAGTAGGCCATTGGGTGGGTCTCAAAAAAGAGATTAGAAATGAAGTTCCGTTCCAATGAAAGGGGCACTAAAATTTGAAGGTGGTTTCATACAGCTATTATCCCTACCAATCTTAGAAAAAAAGTTCTCCGCGTAAAATTGCACCGTTTGCGCGTAGAGCAAGGTCAAAGGTCAAGGTCATTCAAAAATAGGGCGAGGCCAGAAAATTTACTTATTTTTGAACTGCTCTGTGAGTATTAACAGGGCGGGTCCAAAATTTTATGTCAAGGTAGGGTGATGTAAGACCTTTATCCATGAGAAATTGAAATGACCTTGGCCAAGGTCAAGGTCACTGTTTTCAAGGTCAAATATTGAAATTTGGACCAAAATAGCTATTATCCTTGGTTTCAATAGCTCTGGTGGTCAGGAATATCATCATAAGTATGACCTATGCTGCTCAAATGATGAGGACATGTCATAGGGACAATTTCTCCTTGAAATTCCCAAGAAATGGCTGCAGTTTCCATGGCAACCAGTACCTATTTCAATGTTTGATATAATAAATAGCTGTAATGAGAAAGTCCTCATGGTGACCTCTAGAGCTTAATTTGTATTGAATCACTTAGATATCTGGCATGGATATAGAACATGATGACTGCCTTGTGTCAATTTCTTAATATGACCTCTATCAAGGTCAAGGTCATAGGAGCAAGGTCAAATATAGGAATTTCTGTCTTTTTGGCCGTGTTTGCTATATTTAGAGGGTAATCCAGTAAGAATACAATGATGTCTCTGGGCATTATTTTTGGGGCTTTGTGTTTTTGTATAGCCAATGGCCCTAATAAACCTAGGCCAAAAGTTCTCCACTCAAGGTCATGCAGTTTTCTTGCAGGATGAGGTCAAAGGTCAAGGTCACTCAAAAAGCAAAGAGAGTCATGCCAGAAAACATACTCATCTTTGAACTGCCTTTTCAATTTCAACAAGAAGGGGCTAAGATTGCATGTCAAGATAGAGTTGCATAAGACCTTTGTCCAAGAGGAATGGAAATGACCTTGGTCAAGGTCAAGGTCACTCTTTTCAAGGTCAAATATTGAAATATGGCCCAAAATGGCTATCATCCTCCGTTTCAATAGCTCTGGTGGTCAGGAATATCATCATAAGTATGACATATGCTGCTCAAATGATGAGGACATGCCATAGGGACAATTTCTTCTTAAAATTCCCAAGAAATGGCTGCAGTTTCCATGGCAACCAGTACCTATTTCAATGTTTGATATAATAAATAGCTGCAATAAGAAAGTCCTCATGGTGACCTCTAGAGCTTAATTTGTATTGAATCACCTAGGTGTCCTGCATAGATATAGAACAGGATCACTGCTTTATATTAATTCCGTAAAATGACCTCCTTTAAGGTCAAGGTCATAGGAGCAAGGTCAAATACAGGAATTCCTGCATTTTTGGCCATGTTTACTGTATTTAGACATAATCAACTAAGATTACAATGTTGTTCATGGGCGTTGTTTCTTAGGTATTTGTGTTTTTGTATAGCTAATGACCCTAAGACACCTTGGCCAAAAGTTCTCCACTCAAGTTCAAGTAGTTTTCTTGCAGGATGAGGTCAAAGGTCAAGGTCACTCAAAGAGAGTCAAGCCATGATCACATATCAAGATTGAGCTATATAAGAAATCGAAAATGACATTGGCCAAGGTCAAGGTCGATCTTTTCAGGGACAGATCTTGGAAAACAGTTTCCTATTATGCTATGTTCCAATAGGTCTGCTGATCTGGAAAATCAACCTTAGTATGAACATTAATGTTAAAATGATGCTGAAAAGACTATTTTTATTCGGAATTGTCTCCTGTTTCAATGGATGAAATGAAGAAAGTGTGCATGCCGACATCTAGAGGTCAAATTTTGTATGGATATATAACATAATGACTGCCTTCTGATTACTTCTCAATAAGACCTCTAACAATGTCATGGCCATCGAAGTAAGGTCAAATGTAGGAATTTCAGCTTTTCTTGGCCATATTTGCTATGTTTAGACATAATCCAGTAAGAATGCAATCTTGTGTATGGGCACTACTTTCTGAAAGTGCTTTTGTATTAGTTCAGAAGTTCTCCACTTTTGGCCTGCAGGAGGCATCAGAATGGCAGTATAGTGGAAAAAAGACCTAAAAGTGCTTTTTGTGGGGAATACTGAGAATTTTTCTATATTGGATGCTATCATTCTTAGATAGGAATGTGAATGGATTTTTTTCTAGGGACAATTTGCACATATGCCACTTTCTGGTTGCCATGAAAACCATCCATCATCCTAAATAGAACATTTTGGTTCTCATCTCTCGGGAATTACATCAATTATTTTGTGGGACAGAGCGCATTTAAAGTTTATTTTCAGTTTTACATAACAACCCATCTTCAATGTATATATGATTCCTGCATGACTACAAGTAGTATCTTGGCTTATGATATCTCATGTTAAAGATCTCGACACAAGCTTTCATTATTCCCCCCTAGATACCCCTTTCCACTTGCCTGGATGTCAAGATAGAACCATATAACACTTACATACAAGACAAATTAGAATGACCTTGACCAAGCTCAAGGCCACTCTTTTGAAGTCAAATATTGAAAAAGAAATGACAAAAGCTGCCATAATGCTTTGTTTCAGTAGCTTCAATGATTAGAAATATCACTGCCTTTCATGCTCAATAGATAATAGGTTATATGGACAATCTTTGTATGAAATCTGTAAGAAATGGCAACTGTTTCCATGGTAACGAGTAATAATTAATAAATTGTAATATGTGTAATGGATTTTTTCCTCCATGTAGTTATGATGCGCAGGATAGAACTTATTTCTCTCTTTTTTTAAATATAAATTCCCTTCTAATACACATCAGGCTTTGTCTCACCAGATCAAGCAGAAGAATATATTGGTGGTGTAAAAGTTCAAAGGATAAAGCAAACAAAATCCATGCCATTGTAAGCTTTATCCAAAGAATTCAAAACTTGCATGTAAACCACACTCTGACTCTGGGCCAATCCTATGAGTCCCAATGGTGATCTGACTTGCATACTAGCCACAGTTTCTGGCTATTTTTGGCCATATTTCAATATTTAACCGTGAGAAAAAAGAATGACCTTGATCTTGGTCAAGGTCATATTAATTTCTCATGAACAAAGGTCTTATACAACGTGTATCTCTTCTGAGTATTTCAAGAATAAAATCATTGTCATTGAAATCTTAATGAGCCCTACATTGTTGATGTTGAAATAGCAGCTCTAATTTGAGAAGTATGCTTTCTGGTAAGACTCTCTCTTTAAGTGACCTTTGACCTTTGACCTCATTATGCAAGGAAAGTACATGACTTTGAGTGGAGAACTTTTGGTCTACGGTTCTTAGCTATACAAAAGCACAATGCCCAAGGCATAATGCCCATGGATAACATTGTTTTCTTACTGGAGTAAATATAGCAAACATAGCCAAAAATTCAGAAATTCCTGTATTTGACCTTGCAGCTATGACCTTGACCTTGTTAGAGGTCATATTGAGGAATTAATATAAGGCAGTCATCATGTTCTATATCAATGCCAGATAATAACATGATTCAATACAAATTAAGATCTGGGGGTCACCATGAGTACTTTCTCAATGTAGCTATCTGTCATATCAAACATTAAAATAATCATCTGTTGCCATGGAAACTGCAACTATTTCTTGAGAATTCCAAACAGAAATTGTCCCTATGACATCTCCTCATCATTTGAGCAGCATATGTTATACTTATGATGATATTCCTGATCACCAGAGCTATTGAAACCAAGGATGATAGCCATTTTGGGCCATATTTCAATATTTGACCTTGAACAGAGTGACCTTGACCTTGACTAAGGTCATTTCAATTTCTCATGGACAAAGGGCTTATACAACTCTATCTTGACGTGCAATTTTAGCCCCTTCTTGTTGATATTGAAAAGGCAGTTCAAAGATGAGTATGTTTACTGGCATGACTCTCTTTTTACTTTTTGAGTGACCTTGACCTTTGACCTCATCCTGCAAGAAAACTACTTGAACTTGAGTGGAGAACTTTTGGCCAAGGTGTCTTAGGGTCATTGGCTATACAAAAACACAAAGCCCCAAAAATAATGCCCAGAGACATCATTGTATTCTTACTGGATTACCCTCTAAATATAGCAAACACGGCCAAAAAGACAAAATTTCCTATATTTGACCTTGCTCCTATGACCTTGACCTTGATAGAGGTCATATTAAGAAATTGACACAAGGCAGTCATCATGTTCTATATCCATGCCAGATATCTAAGTGATTCAATACAAATTAAGCTCTAGAGGTCACCATGAGGACTTTCTCATTACAGCTATTTATTATATCAAAAATTGAAATAGGTACTGGTTGCCATGGAAACTGCAGCCATTTCTTGGGAATTTCAAGGAGAAATTGTCCCTATGACATGTCCTCATCATTTGAGCAGCATAGGTCATACTTATGATGATATTCCTGACCACCAGAGCTATTGAAACCAAGGATAATAGCTATTTTGGTCCAAATTTCAATATTTGACCTTGAAAACAGTGACCTTGACCTTGGCCAAGGTCATTTCAATTTCTCATGGATAAAGGTCTTACATCACCCTACCTTGACATAAAATTTTGGACCCGCTCTGTTAATACTCACAGAGCAGTTCAAAAATAAGTAAATTTTCTGGCCTCGCCCTATTTTTGAATGACCTTGACCTTTGACCTTGCTCTACGCGCAAACGGTGCAATTTTACGCGGAGAACTTTTTTTCTAAGATTGGTAGGGGCAATAGCTATATGAAACCACCTTCGAATTTTAGTGCCCCTTTCATTGGAACGGAACTTCACATTCTGGTGGCTCACCCTGTGGCCTATAGTACAGTACTAAAGTCACCATAACCAGATCGCTGGTGGGGCTTATAGGATCGGCCCAAAGTCGGGGTGCGGCTTATACGCGAGTTAGGCTTATACGCGAGGTTTTATGGTAGGGACAAATGCAGCAAGAAAGGGTGACTCTTTAGAAAAGTTGTCGATAAAGTTCCACACATTTCTGAGGTTATGGCCGGCATATACATGGATATGACTGCAATCCTACATTCAAGTATAAACTATATGATAATTGAGCCCTGAACTTCCTGATATGAGATGTTCACAAACGTCGCCATTATACAAACAGTGTCATTGGGGTTCTGCCGAAACTAACTTAAATACAATCTTATTCGGGAAAAGTCTCCCTTTCTTGCTGCATTTGTCTATAGACACAAGCATGGAGCTCCACAATGGTGTCTGGGCGTTATACGACTCCTCCGTGGGTGGTCGTAGACTGCTGGTTAACTTGTATGAAATACCCTATTCTGTTACGGGAGGTGGCGCCACCAGAGCAGATTACCTCTCTGTATGGATGTCGCTCCGGCAAATGGCCGCTTATGTATAATTTGGGATTTTTTTCTGACCTTTTATTCAGAAAATTCCCTGTCAGGTTCCCAGAGAAAAACCGACAAGGTTGGCGTGGGGAAAAAAACCTGACCCTACCAGGAAATTCAAACTCACCTTTGGTCATTAGGATGTAGTATTGGGATACAAAACACGCCATGTCCACCACAACCATTTATGTATAATGGCTTATTACTGACACTACATCAATGTCAGCATTTAAGAAAATATTTGATTTCTTAAAGTCACTCTTCTAGCGGCTAACAGTTGAATAAATGCCGGGTTAAAGTTTGTACATCCAATGTCTGGGACCAAAATATAAATTTCTCTAAAATGGGTCAGAATGTTCATGAATAACACAATTAGCTCCCTATCTACTCCATTCCTCTTTGTTCCCTCAGATTTTGTTCTTATTTGATTTTATTGCCCAATATGTGGTCATTTTGGAATAAAATTGTGCACGATTTTATTGTCCCCATTGAAAATACACAGTAAAGGACCATGTTTGGACCCCATGGAACCAGCTTTTTGAGCTGATACTGGCCGTAGATACTTGTAATTTGTTTCCCAGCCCACTAATAATTTACTTTTAAAGTATATGTAACGTCTTTGTGTAGAATTTAAAATTTGGTAAAATAGTCGGATTTACCCACTTGTAGGACACAGAAAGATGAATATTGACCTCATATGAATTTAGTGACAATTTACTGGAATTAAATAAAGTTAAAGTGTGACTTTAAGCAGTTCAATCTTTGGTTAAATACCAATATTCATGCAGTGTTGGTTTAAGCCGAGTCCAAGAATATGTTAGGAGAGTGATGTATCTGTAACAGATGTGGAGCCTCAGAGAGGTAATTCCTGTGTCAATCTCCACCTCAGAATGTAGATATCCTTCAATTTGGGGCCTCTCAGCCTCAGACACAAGCAGTGGATTGATGTTGACTCGTGTATGACCCATTCTGCTACTTGCCCCCCCCCCTTGTCCCACACAGTAGGCTTTATGGAGGCCCATTGTTGGGCGATAAACGGGGATTGTACAGCACTTACATGCCTCGATAGCCGACTCATCCCTGTTCTAGAAACCACTTGGGATCTTTCCAGTATGGTCAAATAACTATAAAGCCCAAGCAGTGTTGGACGTACCAACTATATGGCTAGGTGGTCTTTCAAAACGTCCAACAAACTCACCGGCATTTTTGTCGCGAGACAAATAGGATGGGTGCTCGTCAATATCCACAAGAGATGCTGTATATGTATAAACAACAATATATTATGTGACCATTACCTATTGATGATGATGCACTCTTCAATCACCAGAAATATACTTGTGGGGAAAATACAATTTGGATTAATTTTAAGCACGGTTATAAACACCAAACACAAGATTCTATACACCAGTCTTTTATTGGAGCCATACTCAATAAATCACTGAATGTAAATTAATACCACTCTGGTATACAGCTATACGTACCAGACTGCGAAAATTGAGGTACTCAAGTAATAATACCTCTGGTAAATGTAATATAGTCAAAATAGCATTGTCAGCATCTTTAAACATTAGATAGACAGTGGAAATAAAACAGCAAATAAAGAATTGTCAATACTCAAAATCAAACTTCACTTGGATAGCAAATATGATGTTTGAGTTTAAAAAAACAAGATAATTAAAAGTCTTGAAACAGGGTTAATGGTTGTGGCACCATTCTCTGTAAAAACTCCCAAAGACTGCCACTAAAGGGAGGCTTGTTTCACGTGCAAAGTCCTTATTCATCGTGTAATTGTCCTCGAAAGAGCTCAAAACACCCCTCAAACCTTCTTCGGGACCAAAACCCTGCGCAAAAACCGTGATGCGATAAGAATGGTGTTAGTGGGGTGGGAAAATGGTCATCCTGTTTTTCTTGTCCTTTTTTTGGAGTTCTTTGTTTTCTCACACCTACCCCCAGTTCTGTAATTTCCCTATTATTTCCATGTTTTGATGCTGTTTTTTTAAACTGTCAGAGGATAAATGGTGGGGGGATAAAAAATTAACCCTTTAAGAAAGGATGTCGCTAAAAGTTGGAATTTGTCGCCTTGATGGACCAATGCAGTGCTGCATTGGTGCATCATGCCAACCCTTGTCTCAACCCAATAGAGTCAGCATGATGCTTGAATGCAGCACTGGCGAGTTACTCACCAGGGCTGCATTAATGCATCACAACGACCAAGGGCATGATGCATTAAGGTATCATGCCATCCTTAAAGTGTCAAGAAAGTGTGTGCTTTACGAGTGATGAGTGGAAAGCTGTGTTAGGAGGATAATCAGGTTTCAGAATGAGACAAGTGGAAGTAGAGCCTTAAAAAACACGGCAGCTGGCGGTTACGACACCGGTCACCGCACAACTCCTTTAACTCCCAGCACCCCTATAAATAGGGATGAGTACCTGACGCGTTCCACTCCAACTGTCGCTGGAGGGGTACTGAGATCCGGGCCTTTAAGGGTGGCATATTACTTTAATATGATGCATTCATTTAATAATCAACCGTGGTGGGTAACACTCAATTGCTACCTTCGTACATCATTCCAAACCCTTGCATTTGAGACTCTTACAAAGTTATTGTATTATGCCCAAGTTACACACCCTAACTGCAATATGACATCTTAGAACCCATTATTTTGAATCGATCAATGGCAGGGCTGCATTTAAGGGTGTCTATATCCCACAGACCAATGGTATACCAGGTTCTAAGTGGGATAGATCCCATTAACTCGGGGACTATGGCATTTAGACAGCCTCCCTGCAGTCTGTGTCGAAATACCATATACCCATCATACAGGAATCTATCCTTAGAGGCCCAGCTCTCCTATAAATAGGGCTGAGTACCTGTCCTGACTGCCCCCTGACTGTCGGTGGAGGGGTACCGAGAACTGTGGGTTTAAGTTAGACAGGGTCTCAGGTGAAGATACGGATAAAGACATGTTTCTGGTTGGCTATATACTCAAGGGTTGTCTCTGCTCTAATCACTATAAAATCAGATTCCAACCAAATAGGGGCCATAAAAGACCATATTGAATGCTAAGTCCGGATTATCCAATCACAATACAGGAGTTTTTGTACTTAACAAAATGGTCAAGAAACTTGTAAGTTTGTATTTAATGTATTTTAGGACATTTGATGAGAACAGTGCAAAACCAAGAACCCAGAAATAATGTTCAGTGTGGAAAATTCGTTGGATACTCTGCTGAGCAATGACCAAAAATAAAACTTTGTCTGCTAATGAACTTGGAGGGTGTAATTATGTGAAAATATGCAGAACAAAGTGAAATTAGATTGGTATCATTCTAACATTAAAAACGTGTGAAACTTAAAATAAGATCACCGCTAAATGTAAACAATTACAAAGATATGCGCATGCCCAGAGTGCATGGCTCTCAAAATGGCAGCGCCAATATTCAACCAATCAGATCGCAGGATTCGATCCATCTGCACAGTCGGCTAGAGTTGTGAGCCGCCCCCCTCCCCCCAGCCTCGTACTTAACCAATCACCTACCCTGTGTACAGGGGGTCGAGAGTATATATACACAAAGCCCGGCTTTTGTTTCTGGTCCGGTCCACAACGAGGCTGAATTATAGCCTCAAAGCAGGGGCGTTCCCGGGGACTGGGGCGGGACCCAATCATGACAGCCGCCATGTTCTCCGGGACTGGAGGCAAGAAAGCAGCAAAAAGAAAAGCGGAAGAAAGCGTCGAGAAGAAAGGCGACACGACTGTTCCTCCTCATGCTCCACCGACACGACTCTTTGATGACGTCTCGCAAGGCATCATGGGAAATCAGCCAGGGCCATGCGCAGAAGTCACTTCCGCCATGATGTCAGCGACCTCCGACAGGGGGCGACACCCAGGGGTGGGGCGGGGCGGGAGTTTTGCTGGTGACTGGGCAGTAGAGTGGATAAGACGGGTACCAGTGAAAGGGCTGTGGGAGGTGGAGGCTGATTGTAAATGGGGGACTTTAACCCGCTAACCCTCTAAGGACGGCATGTCGCTAGAAAGTAAAATTTGTAATCACGATGCACCAACGCTCACCGACTGAGAAACTTGCCTGGACTGCATCGGTCCAACATACCCACCCTTATTAGTCGGCATGATACACAAATGCAGCAATGGCGAGTTACTCACCAGGGCTGCATAAAGACCAAGGGCAGGATGTATTAATGTATTATGCCGCCCTTGAAGGGCTAAGGCCAACATAATGGTTTAATATGCTGTGCCGCTCATCACGTTGATGCATGAATGCAGCAGTGCCAGCAGTGCTACATATATATCTCTTGCTGACTATGCCTGGTTGATACGCCACTCCTTAAACCCCAGCGCCCCTATATATAGGGCGGAGTACCTGTCCCGGCTCCACTTCGACTGCCCCTGGAGGGGTACCGAACCCTGTGCCTTTAAGACTTTACATATTGCATGAATGAGGCAATGGGTAGTAGACTCGCCAAATCTGCAAACTAAACATCAAAGCACCTGCAGGCTCACAAAGGGTTAGAGACTAAGGAATGTAGAGGAAAAAGTGAAAGGCTGTGACCAAAATAAAATGAACCACATAGGTTTTGAGCTCCAAGTATGTTTAAAGTTCATAGAGGCCCACATTTCCCCAATGTAAATAATGCTATGGATCAAGAATTGTATTCTGCACATACAACCTCTTTGGACCAGTGCATTTGCATTTGCATTTCAATGGGCCTCGGCTCTACTAAGGTTTAAGGTTGCATAGTTATTTAATGCACTATGCCCTTTGTCATCATGACAAATGAATGCTTCCTTAGTAAGGAACTTGTCACTGCTATGGTCATACATCCTCCCAACGTTACATGGTTCATACACGGGTCAAGATGATGCATGAATGCATCTGTAACGAGGAGACGCATCAGGGCTGCTGCATGAATGCATCATGACAACAAAGAGCATAATACATCAAAATACTATTCTGACTTTAACCCTTTAAGTATAGTATAATGCATACCCTCGGTCATCATGATGCATAAACTCAGCACTGGTGAGTAACTCAACAGGGCTACATTCCTGCATCATACCGATCCTAATAAGTTCTGACATTCCAGAAGGGTCAGTATGATGCACTAGCGAGCTCCTCATTGGTGACTGCATTGGTGCATCATGCTGCCAAATGTCATACTTTAGCGCCATGCTGTCCTTAACGAGTTAAAGGACTAAAGGCTGGTACTGTGCACCAATTGATGTTGTGTAGGAACAATAGGTAGTATCTCCCTCAGCCCCCCTCAGCCCCCTCCACCCCCTCCATCCCCCCCCCACACCCCCATACCCCTACATCATGTACATAAAGCCTGCTATCGTCCCCAAACCGCTCCAATATGGCCGCCGATTTGGCGACCAATCAGATCGGCCATTACAGATGAGCAGGCGGCCGAAGCGTGTCTGTGTCGGCGATGCTCATTGGCCGGATTAATCGGACTGACCGCTGGTGCCGGGCGTGATGATGAAGTCCCTGGGTGGCACCCGGACGCTGGTAGCGATGGAGGCCCCGCACCCTGGATGTTAAATCATGGTCGGCGGGACCTGTCTGGCCCCGGACAATGTGTAGTAAATCAGGGGGCGCCGGCTTCATTACGGAAACTAACCAGGCGTTCTCTGCAACCCTCAGTCTCTAGCCACACTGATAATCTGAATACTCCAAGGCTTAGTCTGTAGTGGCTATCCCTGGTTAGTTATGACTGAGGTAAAGCAAAAGAATCATGAATAATGCCCTACTTAAAATGACTTAGACTAATACTTATAGAAATGAAAAGACTACGGTGAGTAGGTCAGTACAGACTAACATGACAGTATTTACTTACCTAGGTTGGTTTTAGAGGGAGCCAAAAAATGACTGAATACTTTAATCATTAGTGACTGAGTTGTAAGTCAGACTATAGTCAGAGTATCAGTGCACCCACATGTCTCACTCCTAACCCACCCCCACCCCACCTGCTACACACAGATACACGGACGGGGTGAATATACCCCTTTGCCAATAGAGGGCAGTGCCATATCTAGGTAGGTATACCTGGAACAATCAGACATTTTATAAAAATTGTCAGACATTTTCCATTTTTAAATTCAGAGAATAAAGTGAAAGTAGACCTGCTTGCCAGACCATCCCAAAACGAAAGACTTTCCCGGTCCATGCAAGTAAATTCAGGATTTAGCACTGCTTACTCTGGTTACACTTTGCAAGTTCAAGGCATCTATTTTACCATAGCATATTCAGTTCATCCTGAATAAAAACTTCCTGCATTGTTAAATTGATGGGGACCTTTGCAAATGTGGCTATGAATATAGCTCAGTGAAAAGCCGGGTGAATTGGCTTCCAGCAAGGTATGAGATGGGATCGGGACAGAGAGACAGGAGGCAATGAAATAATCGACCAATGGGAAAAGGCATAGCTCGGCCATAAAGGGAGCGCGGCCTGGTTACCCAGGATGCATGCGCACAGTGAAGTTTAGTAATTCAGTGTGAGCAATGTTGATAGGGCCAAAAAGGTCTTTCTACAGGGCCAATATCTTTATCTAATTCTCTTTTTGGTCATTTAGGATGTATTCTAGAGTCCATCTGTAGGTCCGCGAGTCAAGGCAATGCAAGCTCTGCGAGTCAGTATTGCGGTTTGACGATTCTCAGGTACTTTTGGAACATAAGTATTGAATCATCTACACTAAAAAGGATATGACCTATATACCTAGATATTTCCATAACGCGAGGTTTAAAAAACCTGAAACCCCCTTTTTCCCAGACAGAATTAGGAGAAAGTTGGATAAAGATACAACCATAATATAGCTCTTCCAAGAAAAGTGACATGGACAACTCTCTCAAAAGTCAATTTGAAATGCGGTATCATCCAGTCAGATTGCAATATTTACCAGGATATTTTATTGCATTTTCCCCATGTTTAGAGCCATGACCCTGTGCACAATCCTTAACCATTGCGTCTATGGGACGCGACTGCCTGGTCATGTTAGAACTAGCGACACGGAAGGTACAGTCTACATGAGGTGCCTACAGAGTGTCAGCTTGCAGCCCACTCTCCTAACAGAGTCTTTGTACATATGAAACAGCCTGCAGCCCACTCTCCTAACAGAGTCTTTGTACATATGAAACAGCCTGGAGCCCACTCTCCTAACAGAGTCTTTGTACATATAAAACAGCCTGCAGCCCACTCTCCTAACAGAGTCTTTGTACATATAAAACAGCCTGCAGCCCACTCTCCAAACAGAGTCTTTGTACATATAAAACAGCCTGCAGCCCACTCTCCTAACAGAGTCTTTGCACATACAGAACAGACTCTGTGGTCATTGTGCAGGAATTCTGGGAAAACTGCTGTAATATCCATATTGGCCTTTAATAAAATGGTTGGCCGTGCATTATAGCCTCAGAGAAGTCGTGTGACTGTTCGCTATAGGGTAATGGTAAACGCTGAAGGCCACATCTGTGAACGGTAAACAAACCCATAGAATACTTTAAAAGACCACGAAAAATCCACGGAAATGATGAAATATGCTTAATAAGACAATCGAATACTCGCTGTTGCTCTATAATGCACGATGGTGTTGTGCCTTTAAGGGCTCGGGACCAGAGTCCCGATGTGAAGTACATCTTTTTCTATTTTCTGAAGATCAGGAAACCTGCGCTTTTATTTTCAATTGGATGAAATGATTGAACCTACACTGGTACAAGACATGCACTTATCTGAATCTGAATACTCTTTGATCATCATTGCATGAAGGTTCGCATTAAGGCAAATTTGGAATGCATTAAAGTAACACTTTAAGCGGCTTTAAGTTGAGTTACACCATGTAAATAACATGGAAAGGTCATAGCGGCATTTAAGATTCAATTGCCATTTGCCCAAATTTATAACTTAAAGTGTTCCTAAAAGCATTTCAATTTAGTAAATAGCAAATATGAATGCAGTTCTTGTGAGATGAGCCCTGCGCTTATTCAAAAACTTTAGCTAAAACAGGCCAGTAAAATAACATCAGCCATCTCATGTACATGCATTATGAAATATATTAATGGAAGAAACGACCCACAGCGTTGGTCACTCTTAAAGTGGCGTATCCCACTCACAGTTCTAGTACTGTTCTAGTCTGCTATGTGGTAAGTGTGAGTGGTGAGAATGACCCTTTAAAGGATAATCCCTTGGAGTTCTTTCCCCACTCTCTAATGAGTATATCCAAGAAAAAAGGCACAGACCCTTTATATATATATATATATATATATATATATATATATATAAATATATATATATATATATATATATATATATAATATATATATATAAATTGTTATATATATATAAAGGGTCTGTGCCTTTTTTCTTGGATATTTCTTGGATATTTTTTTCTTGCATTTTCACCACTCACACTGACCACATAGCAGACTAGTACAGTACTAGGACTGTGAGTGGGATACGCTATATTATAGCATTGGGCTTGTCCCTTATAATGCAGCACGACCCCCTATGGGAGGCAGAGCCCCCTGAGAGGGGCATGCATCACGTGTGGTTTATGCGCGCGGCCCGGTCGGTTGACGGCCGACAATCTGCCCCTTAGCCACCAAGGGCTGCACGTCAGCCGACCGTCATGTGACCAGCGTGCCGGGAACAACCACTCTCCATACACAGTCTCTCAAAACTCTCCCAGCACAGTCTTTGCGAAAACATGTGAGAAACTAGCAATGTTTCCTAAAATGGCAACCGTCCGGTAGGTTGATAAGTGTAGCAGAACCGAATGTCCAGTCACATGTTGAGCTTTTCTGAACTAAAATAGTTTAGTTGGGTTTCGAATGCTGAAATATTAAATGCTAGAAATTGTTACAAATATAATGCATTTTCTAGTTAAATACCTAAATCATCAGATATGTTGGTATCCGGTCCTCAAAAATGTAGCCTGTCCTGCAACATTTAAAATCTGCAGGGCCAAATGTCCTGTCGGATGAAAACGTTTTCGCAAAGTCTGCATGCACAGTCTCACATAAGGCCCTGCCTAAAGGCTCAGACTACAGGAAATCTTTTATGGAAGAAGGAGGGAAATGGTACTACTTGTCTGCTCTCCTATCACAGATTGCAGTCACCCTACACCAGAAATAGTTCCCAAGAATATATGCAACATCCACCTTGAGAACATGACCAGTACTTCTGTAATTTTCAATATTTGTAGCCTTCTCTGAATATTTGAATCAATTCATAATGGTAAACATATTGATTTTAAAAGCATGTCGATTCTTGGTGAATTTTGGTGATTCGCCACATTTTAGCACAGAGGATGTAATGCCAGTACAGACGGTTGAGAGAATCTGCTAGGAGAGTGAGGAACAAGCGGCTTGTGGTTTGCTGGTCACCGGTCAGTACCACAGGCCATGTACCGCTGGTCCCTGTAGGTATGTGCCGTATATATGCGTACAGGTGATGTATCCTGTGCTACACTGATAATCTGTATACTTCAGGGCTTAGACTGTAGTGGCTATCCCAGGTTAGTCATAGGGATATTGGTCACAATATTCAAAAATGACTGAGGCACAACAAAATATAACTAAGGCCTTATTTTAAAAGACTTAGACTAATACTTATAAAAGTTTTAAGAAATATGTTGGGTTGGTCAGTACAGACTAATCTCGATAGTATTAACTTACCGTAGCTGGTCATGAAGCGATTAAGAAAAGGACTAGCTTAACCACTGGTCACTTAGTTGTAAGCCAATACTGACTAAGGCAAGAATATTAGTAGATAAATGCAGGATAGAGTAATATATATGCATGCTAGGGTAATACTGTGAAAGTACTTTGGTTCACTGGGTATATATCATATTCTTAAGTATAGAATAAATACCCGTGAATTTGCCTATTTTCACCCATCCGCGAAATCTTAGACCCGTGAAAAAAGCACTTTCACAGTAGATGTATTATGCCGACCCATTGGGAGTGTATCAATCCGTTAGGCCCGGCATTGTCCTCGAATTGTGAATCAAGGCCATAAGGGTGCAGTGCATTCAAGCACTGCTCAACTCTTGAAATAATGGCTAGTTCAGAAATAACATGCACTTTTTACCTAAATCATGATCACACATCTACTTTCCATGGCCAATCACTTAACTAGACATGATAGACAGTAAGTGACAAAACGTGTCAAAAGAAAAGAAATACTTAAATCAATCCACCGATGCTTTTACTTCAGAAAAGTCTTCTTTTTTTTCTCTTGCAATCACTTTTTACTGCCAACATGTGCCAAGTCTAGTGATCTAACGTTGCTCTCACGTGACAAGTTTAGATGGAAATTGATTGCTGATGGTTTTTCTCGTTTATCTTTGCCCATTTGTATCGAGATGAAGATGTATTTGAACACACTGGGTTTTTCTCAGGGCATCTTTGCTGGCAAAGTAATATTTCCTGGGCAACTAACGAGGCATGACTTTTAAAATATAACTCTTTAAGGGCAGCAGTGTGCTTAAAGGGGCATTCTCACCACTCACACTTAACCACATAGTAGACTAGAACAGTACTAGAAATGGGATATGCCTGGTGATTATGCCACCTTAAATTTGTGTGGGTTACATATACATTTTTTATAAAATACAGCAGTCCCATTGACTTAATCAAAGGACGCTGTATTGCACCCCCCGTGAAATAACCCATGGCCGTATTTCACGGCCCTGTGACGTCATCAAAATGGCTGTTTGTTTACATTTGAACAGCGTAGAAAGAAGCCAATTCAACAATATTAGGCTCCGCCCTACCATAATTTCGGTATTTTTGAATCGAAGAAGATAAAAAATAAACACAAAGGTACACTCATTTCAGTCTGTTGATTGGGTTATTTCACTTGTTGACCCTTGGGCTGAATTTCACTCGGCCTACGGCCTCGTGAAATATGGCCCAAGGTCAACTCATGAAATAACCCAGTCAACAGACTGAATTCGAAATTAGTGCACCTTTGTCTATGTACACAGGTGAGGGAGTAGGTATGTGGACTAGAATTATGTCATGGGTAGGAGTGGGTTAGGGAGTGGTCATTTTTTAACAATAGGGGGGGGGGGGGTCGGTGGATTTTCGTACGAGCGGGTCAACATTATTTTGGTCCCCCCCCCCCACCCACGGGAGGGTCAATTTTTTTTTGGTTTCCCCCCCCCCCCCCTCAGGCAAGTTGAAATTGAACACAGCCGACCCCTTTGAGCTATAGTAACGCGCAGGCTTTTTCACTAAAAAGAGGTGTAATTTTTTTGGTTCCCCCCTTCAAGGGGTCCAAATATTTTTGTCCCCCCCCCTTCAAGGGGTCCAAACCTTTTTGGTCCCCCCCCAAAATCCACCAACACCCCCTGTTATTAAAAAATGACCACTCCCTCAGGCTTCCTGATGAGAGTGGGCCATGAATGACAACCATGTAAACATGGTCACCCCATAATGCAGGAATGCTACTCGGGTGTCTCTACTCCACAGACTTGCATCCATGCATCATGCCTTTTATGAGTGTATCCCCCAATATGGTTGACATGATGATTTAATGAAACACTGGTGAGTCACTCAACCAGGCTGCATTCATGAATCCCAGTGGGCACAGTACTTTGAATCAACCATGATAAATGGTTGTCAATATTGATTAAACGTTGCTTCAATGTTGAACAGAATTTTCTGCCCATTTGGATCATGATGTAAAATGGTATAAGGTAGGAAGGAGCTATGCAGCCCTTTGAAGCCCCAACCATGTCTCAAGACAAACCACGGTCCCCCTCCAGTAACCTTGTCCACGTTGTCGCTCGATATCAAGATCTATCGGGATTGCCAAAAGATGATGTGGACTCTGATAAGGTTTTCCCCGGCCTAAATAGAAACAGATCTCATTGTCCCCCCCGCCTGACAGCGCCTTGTCATAAATATCACTCAGGGCAGGCTGCTACGCTTACTCATCTATCGATATATCCCGGCGTACCAACGAGCCGGGAACCAGCAGCCATTACCGTCCTGGTACCAGCAAAACCGGGCATGCTGGGTCCCGGCAAGCCCTGCTGTTACACGTAACTGGCTTCAATTAGCCAACGGGATCTTGGCGAAATAGCCGCCAACGCATCCCCCGCTTGCTGCATCCACCCCCCTCTGCTACCCCCTCTAGGACATTATTGATGACTTTGCCTATTTTCACCCGCGCAACATGGACGAGCCAATCCTAGGAAGTAACTGGAGATATTTTGCCTTTTTCTTTTTTGTTACGAGATCACGCGATGAGGGGAGATAGCTGCCTAGGCCCCTTTTCCTGCCTTGTTAGACCATGTAACTTTCCCATCGGGTCATGATGTGTGACTATCACAGGCAACCCTATTATTTGCTTAATTTGCGTTTTTATGTGCATTTTCTTATCTTGTTTCTGGTATTATTATAACAATAGCCAGTCAATTGCCCTTTTCTGCTGAACTCTTTTGTCCAGATGACAGATATGCTATGGTTTATATCTGGAGAGAGGGTATACACTGCTATTCTTTGGCTCCCTATACGACCAATCTCTCAGTCACTATAATATCTCACCAAGTTAGTCACTTTTTGACTCTCTATACAACCAACCTATGTTAGTTAATTATTGTCAGGTTGGTCAGTACTGACAAACTCACCTGACAAAGTCTTTCCATTTTTGACTAAGTGCTTTTGAGTAAGGCATTAGTCATTATGTTATTTTTTCTCAGTAATTCTTGAATAGCACTTGGTCATGCCTGACCAATGTCCAGTAAAGAACTATGAATAACTGGGGATAGCCACCACAGACTAAGGGCCCGGGCTTTCAGATTATCTGTGCACTTTTAACCTTGATAATAGACAGTAAGATGAATTGTCATTTCCTTAACCCTTTTAACCCTCTAGGGACGGCTAAGTGGTTTACGATGCTTTAGTTTTGTTTCTACGATGCATGCGTGCAGCCCTGGCAAGTAACTCATCAAGGTTACATTCGTAATGGGTTTTACAGGGTTGATTCTCAAATTATCCACATGATGCACCACTGCTGGTCACTTATTTTTGCATCATGACCACAAGTGAGCATTATGGGAAACTTGCCTACTTTACTAAGGTTAAATTTTGGTGTATTGGATTCTGAAACACCGTGATTTCACTCTGACATTCAGAAAATAATGGATAAGTGCTCCAAAACCTTCTGACATATGGCTGAATAGTTCCTCCACCGTAATCAGAAATTGACTTTGTGAGGGGAGAAGGAAAGCACAACCGAATGCAGTTTCAAAGGCTGAATGATTCTGAGTAGGGCCCATGCCGTACTGCAAAATGGATAGGCCAGTGTTAAGACCTGAATTAAATGGCAATGTCCATATTTCTCTATGATGTGGTTAATATTAAATACAGAACCCAGCAAACAAAGTAATATGGTAGACTGGTTTGCTTGAAACCCAAAATGGGACAATGCGTGGCAATATGTGGTAAATCCCGCCACACGTATTTCTCTTGACTGAATATCAGTCCTAGTACGGCTACGGGAGAGAGAAACTTATAAGAGCTACCTTTTGTCATTACATGGTGGTACGGCCTTCTCTATGCTAAGCCTATGGGACCTCCGTACTCCATGCCCCCATGGAGTATGGTGTAGCCATACTCCATCACCTCCAAATCTGTTGATTTTCTTCATTTAAAGACAGTAGGGCCATGTACTAAACACAAAACCCCACTCGTTGAATCTGGGTCATATCACACTCAGCCTTAGGCATCGTGTGATATGACCCAGCTTCAACTCGTGAAGTATGATGTGCAATATGTCAATGGCGTGGAGTTTTGTCTATTTATGTGCACATGATGAACTCTACAGGCTGTGAGCAATATGACCTTGATTACTTAAGGAGGTGCGCGTCACATTCTGTGAACTGTCCCAAAAGGGGTTAAAAGCATCATTAATTCGCTAACTCACCGGTCAGCGCGTTATGTGGCCTCTGGTGATGAAGTGCCTTCTGGGAAGATACCACTATCATCTTATGGCTGTGTCTCACGACTTTGAGCCAATGGTTTTGTCTCTGACCGGTTGCAGTCTCTGACCAGGTGCCGTCTCTGACCAGGTGCCGTCTCTGACCTGATGTCAGAAAAAAGTGTCTTTTAAATTAAAACTATACTAATATATATAAGGATCTGTAAAAACGTTATGGCATCTGTTATGTAATTATCATTAGCCTCCTGCTGTCGGTAGAACATATCTAGACTCCCAACGTGACATCCGGTCAGAGACGGCACCCAGTCAGAGATGGCACCTGGTCAGAGACAAAAACATTGGCTCAAGGTCGTGAGACACAGCCTTATGTACTAAACCCTGTAAAGACAGATGTTGCTAAAATATAACATTTTGTCTTCATGATATGTTACTCGCCAGTGCTGCATTGGTGAATCATACCAACCCTACAAGAGTGTCTCAACCCCATAGGGTCGGCATGATGCTTGAATGCAGCACTGGCCAGTTACTCGCCAGGGCTGCATTCATGCACCATGAAGACCAAGGGCATGATGCATTGAGGTATCGTGCTTATCTTAGAGAAGGCTTAGAGAATGGTTTCTCCATAACAAAGGGGTGGGGGGCAGAATGACAAACATACTTTTGACTCTGTGAAGCTCCACAATCACAACTAACAATTCATAATATATGAAGCTAGTACAGTGCTAAAAAATGTGACTGGCAGACGCTCGGTGAGGTTTTAACGTTGAGGTTGATGAGGGGAGGGTACTTAAAGGATGGAGTACGAGTTAGTTAACACATTTTAGGGATCGACCTCACCAATTTTAACCATGCTGGGGGAATAGGAGAAATTTGGAACCCTCTCACAGCGGACCAGAAGGGGCACTAACATGAAAATCCATTGTCCCCTCCCCCCCTCCTCCGCACTATACTGTACACACTATAAATGAACCTGTGCGAGCAAGCTCAGTAAAAAAAACACGTTTTCCGGGAGATGCAGTTCCCTAGTTCTGCAGGGTCCCTGCATTTATTACACGACCTAAAATTATCAATACGATCCTGTGTTTGTTTAACCATTAAAAACGTACCAGCCCTAGGTGTGGTACGCTCTTTGGTGCCCTAGACCAATCAGAAGCCAGCATGTTGGTCACATGATACAACAATGGCGGCAATGTAAACAAAGCAGACAATGATATAGATAACGGAATTAGCGATATAAATCATAAAATTAACGATGTAGACAGCCCAAAACACACCAGGAAGGTAAATAGAAGTGTTTTGATCGTGTAATGAAGCTTGTATTGTATGCTAGGATAATACAATACTGGCTATGTATTGGGAGCTGTTTGCACAAAAGACCGGTGTACGTACGTCATCATTTTGTGGTATTCTGACTTGGATACTTAACCCACTCAGACATTGTACCTCCCCGGGTATAAAATGATTTGACTAATTGCTTGTTTTTATACAAGCTTGATTTAAGATAAAAGGGGAAGGTCTTAACAAACCCCTTGCATCTTTTACCTTGTTCCTACACCCTCAGAAAAGTGAGAGTCATTGTCGCTAAAACTACCCTCACCTGAGGGTCAGGCAATGATCGTCGCTAAAACTACCCTCACCTGAGAGTCAGGCAGTCATTGTCGCTAAAACTACCCTCACCTGAGAGTCAGACACTGCCTGACCCTCAGGTGAGGGTAGTTTTAGCAACAATGACTCTCACTTTTCTGTGTGTGTACTCGGGAACCCCATTGACCTAAGTTTATCAATTCTCTTAGTTAAACAGCACCAATCTTTCCCAGAAATCCGCATACATGGTCATTACATGATCATTAAGAATAGCTAAAAACATGGATGTCTCAAATCGTGCAGATATAGTTATCATTTATCATTTATCATCTAGTTTCGTATTCAAAAGTATAGCATAAGGAAAATAATAAGTCTTATAAAATAGTATGCAACGACCTGCTTTTAACCTAGGCCAAAAAGAAATATGTTGTGTTCAGGTAACATGGCCCAAAAGAAGATTTTAGGCATAAAAAGTGTTTTTGGTAGAAAAAAACACAAAAATGTCTTCCAAAAAAAAAATCTTAAAAAATTGGGTAGGGCCAAAAAAATAGGGTCGCTAGGGATACCTGAGCACAACTTTGTTTTTTTTGGCCCTATAGATCTCCATCATGTTACAGCTTCTTTATTATGTCGGTTTAGAGTAGGAGCATATGGCTGCCCTCAGCCTACCTCATCTCTGGTCATCACCAATTAGTAAGATTGAAACTGTAACTGGCAATATCCATTAACCCTTTAAGGGCCGCACAGTGTTGTAATGTGACTACCTGTTTTCATGCTGCATGAGGGCAGCCCTTGTAAGTAATCCACCAGCTTTGCATACATGTACCATATCGACTGTGTGGGGTTGATGCTTCCAAAAGGGGTCTTGACATAAATGAACAAGAAAACTTGCCTGGACTGCATTATCAGTGCATCCAGTCTTTGCGAAAACTTTTTCATCCCACAGGACATTCGGTCCTGCAAATTTTCATTGTTGCAGGACCGGCTACATTTTTGAAGGACTGGATAGCCATATATCTAACCATTTATATACTTTAAGTATAAGACATATATTTGTCCTTTGAAAATACATATTATTTGTAGTCATCTATGGCTAAATCAGGATAAAACCAAAGATGTACACAGTATAATGACAAACATATTTCAGGTTTAGTTCAGAAAAGCCTAATATGTGACTGGACATTCGGTCCTGCTACACTTGTCAATCTGCTGGACCGGTGGCGTTTTAGGAGAACATTGCCACTGTCCTGCATGTTTTTGCAAAGACTGTGCATCATGCCCACGAAAGGACTTAGCGCTTTAATACACTTTGCTGCACTTAACCCTTTACGGATGGCATGTTGCTAAAAGATGACCAATGCATCAATGCAGCCTCGTCGAGTACCTTGCTGGAATATAGCACTGGTGATTTACTTACCTGGGCTGTATTCATGCATCATGATGACCAAGGGCATGATGCATTGATGCATTACCATACCATTGCTTTTTAGCCCCGGGGTGCTCTTCAATTTGGCAGGGCCATTAAACCCGAAAGTGCTTATAAGAGATTTTTGTGCTTAAAGAAAGTTTCGAGACCCCTATGCCCCCGGCGCTTATACAAGACCGGCGCTCTTTCTAGACCGTTGCTTTATCACGACGGTACAGTATGTCATCTTTAAAGGGTTAATCCCTCCGCTGGTTCCTGCAGCTCCCTCCCTTATCTTTCTCCCTATCGGGGCAGAAGCCATCTTGGCAGGAAACAGACGCTCAATTCACTCATTATCGCCCAACACCGGAAGTCGCCCTGCTGTCTGGTGGGGAGCTGGTGAATGAGCGTCTAGAGTATGGGCAGACATTATTTGATTAACCCTTAAAGGACTGCATAGCGCTTTAATGCATTATGCCTTATGCTGTTGTGATGCATGAATGCAACCCTTGCAATTGAATCGCTGCATTCATGCATCATGGCGACCCTACAGAGTTGCTACACACCTGAAGTGTTGTCATGATGCATCAATGCACCCCCAGCAGGCTACTTGCCAGGGCTGCATTCATGCATCATGACAACAAATCGCTTTAAAGCACTATGCAGTCCTTATTTGATTAAGGCGGGTTTAGAAGAGGGAGGAGCGTCAGTGTTGGTAGACGGTGGTTGATTGTATAGCAGGCCGCCACACTGAAAATCCATAGATTGAAAGGGTTAGTCAGTACAGACTATCCTAGGTTGGTCATATGAGTGTTAGTCATAATGGCAAAGTTATATTCAAAAATGACCGAGGGGTCAGTCAGTAGTGGCTAACCTAGGTTCATCATTGGTGTGTTGTATTTGTATACCACTAGTTGGGGCCACCTGTCCTGACCATTCAGTGGCTCCCCCTGGAAATAAAAATACTAAGGTGGGTTGGTCAGTACTGGGGTCAGTACTGACCAACCTGACAATAATAACTGACCTAGGTTGGTTGTATAGGGAGCCAAAAAATGACTAACTAGGTTAGGCACTAGTGACTGAGAGGTTGGGCGTATAGGGAGCCTAGGAATATCAGTGCACAGCTACACTGTACTGCACGCAGGCTAGATATCTTGGTCAGTTGTGACCATCTCCCTCGGTCATTTTTTGGCTCCCTATATGGCCAACCTAGTTAGTTGATACACTCTAAAATATGTGTGTTGTGGGAACATGCATTCACGGAGTAACACACTTTGAGTAGCGTAACAGAGTAACACACTGTTGAGATCAACACACTTTGAGTAGGGTGTAGTGTGTTACAATATAAAAGTGTGTTAAAAGTTGCTTCAAAAAGCATGTAACCATAACACACTTTTCATAGAGTGTACTATCTGGCTGGTCAGTACTGACCAACTCACCTTGTTCTTCTCCATTTCAATGAGTTTTAGGCTAAATCCTTTTGAGTAAGGCATTAGTCATATGTTGTTGAGCCTCAGTCATTCTTGAATGGCACTTGGTCATGCCTGACCAATGTCCTTATGACTAGCCTGGGCTAGCCGCTATAGACTAAGGTCTGCAACACTTTATCAGTGTATACCACATGGATCGGGTGAAGAAGGACGAAACCAGAAGACGACCACTTTGTATCACTCACGTCTTCCCTACCAGACCGCTCCATGTTTATCGGGTCCTGTAAATCCGCAGTGGTTTCTGTTATCAGTAAGGGCCTTTCTCTATGTCTGGAACTTCATTTTGATTTTACTATCTTGTCCTCTGAAAGATTCGCTTCCACTCTACTCTGATGAAATTGCATTCCATCTATGTTGTGTAGTATAACATTACATTGTGTCAAGTATTCCTCTCTCTTCTACACAGCACCGGTGCAAGAAAAAGGAAACATGACATAATATAATGTTATACTACATCAAAAATATATTTGTAATCTTTTCCGCTTCTGACTTCATTCCACTAGTATAATGATGGGTTTGATATAGGTCACTATTGACTGCATCTTGTCTCTGAATCCTTCAAAAGATGACCCTGCCTTTCCCCTTCGCTCCCTACTTCTTTTCCTACTTCTCGTCCTACTTCTCTCCCTCCGTCTCTCTCTCCTTCTCTCCCTCCTTCTCGTCCTACTTCTCTCCCTCCGTCTTTCCCTCCTTCTCTCCCTACTTCTCTCTCTACTTCTCTCCCTCCTCCTCTCCCTACTTCTCTCCCTACTTTTCTCCCTACTTTTCCCCCTTCTCTCCCCACTTCTCTCCCTACTTCTCTCCCTACTTCTCTCCCTATTCCTCTCCCTACCTCTCTCCCTACTTTTCTCCCTACTTCTCTCCCTACTTCTCTCCCTACTTCTCTCCCCACTTCTCTCCCTACTTCTCTCCCTATTCCTCTCCCTACCTCTCTCCCTACTTTTCTCCCTACTTTTCTCCCTACTTTTCTCCCTAATTCTCTCCCTACTTCTCTCCCTATCCCTCTCCCTACCTCTCTCCCTACTGCTCTCCTCTCTCACAACATAACCCCTAATAGCATCCAACCTTTCCTCTCACCGTCCCAACTCGTCCATCATCAGTACAGTACGCTATACCTGTCTCATCTACCCACACACCCTACCAGTATACTACAGGGGTACATACTAACGCTGGTGCGGAGTCCAATAACCCAGGATTATCATAAGCCCGGTAGGCCCTCGGGATTTTTTGCAAAATATCCCATCAAGTTCTATTCCATCATTATAGACATGTGACATATCATTAAACATGAGGAAACCAGCTGTGCACTGACAAGTATTCCTACCTGTGGTTTCATAGATTCCTACAACTACTGGTTGTTAAGGTTAGTGTCTATACCGTCTTAGACCGCTCCTCAAGGGGAGGGGGGGGGGAATATCATCTCTTTTTAATAAATCCATCGCATTATTATATTCAACACTGCAAAGTTTGTGAGATGAACAAAATCTGCTGGTATCCTTTTGTGGGGAAAGCGGAAAGAATAACAACTACCGAATAATGTTTTACTGCTCCTGTACATAAATCAGTATTATTGTCACACATTTTCCCGACGCTGCTATTTCTACACCAGTACCCATTTACTCCTCTTCCGATATGTTTGCCCAATTTCTATACCAACTGCCCCCTGCCTCCTTTTCCTGTTGCTGCCCACCCTTAAATATTGTGTAATGTTATACATCAATGTGCACCTCGTCACCAAGTGGTGTGCTCATCTTTCTACTCAATGATTGATGACGTCACCAGTTGGTGTGCACATCTCCTTGGGTGCAGCTGGAGCTGGTCCCCGGTGAGCAGTGTGGTTTGTATATAGCCCTTTAAGGGCCGCATACTGCTTTATTGCAATATGTCATTTGTTGTCATGATGCAGAAATGCAGCCCTGGTGAGTCTACGTAATGCATTTATGCATCATACCGACCATTTACATTCAGGTATCATTGGGTTGGCATGATGCGTGAATGCAACTCACCAGGGCTGCATTCGTGCATCATGATGACAAGTAGCTTATAATGCATCACAGCGCTATGCGTCCTGTACAGACATAAAACCCCGCTGGGTATCCGTCTTGGGCCCGCTCCGCTGTTTGTCCCCGATTGGCCGCATGATGGATGAGCGGGGAGAGCGGCATATTAAATAAACCCCTTTTTGTGTAAGATGTAACAGATTGCCCAGCATGCACTGCTGTAACTGAGACAGCGACCATGTTAGTGGACACATTCAGCGCCGCCGCCGGACACTGTATTAAGGTATCACAGGTTAAGAAAGCAATCAAGAAAATCTGCAAATATAATGGTCGAAAAGGAATTTGAATCACTATATTTTTAGAGAATATACAATATGACAGTGACTGTATAATGTATCCACAAGTCTAGAATAAATGCTTTCTCTTACAAATGTGGCAACAATTTATAGATAGGGGACACAAGATAGGAATTTGCCTCAACACCCATCAGTAAGCTAACTTGCATTTTCGGGTCAGTGATAGATAGGTTAGGGAGATTTTCGCATTCTGATAACTAGTTGATACTGTTAGCTCAAACATCATTAGTTCTAACTTGGTATCTGGCTCCATTGCCCTAATTGCCTGTTTGGGTGCTCGGATGGTGATTAATTCTAATGGCACTTACAAAATCCTGAGACTAGAATAAAATTCCAATCTAAAATTGCTTCATAATTGTAAATAGGTAAGCCAAGCATGAAGGGCAATCTGTGTACTTATATCTATGAGGAGTATGGAGGCAACAAGGCATAAATCCATCCCAGAGTTGAAGCATATAATCTTTTTGTAAAGATCAAAATGTTTGCGAAATATTTTCTCTCTTTTTCGAAAATGCCATTTACAATAATTACAAGTCCGTTTAAGTGCAGGGGTCTCAAATGAGAACAGGTCTGATTTAAGCATCTTTCTGAAAAATGACTCATATAAGAGCAACACACCATTACAGTATGCACGTTGGGACGAACCTGCAAAGTCACTAGCCGCAACCCATTCCACCTGTAATCTTAAAAAGCCCACTTTTCCCGTAATCTTAATATGGATGGCATTGATATGGGGGGCTCTGCCCCCCAAACCCCGCTCTTTTTTCTCCCTTTGTGCACATATGTATGACAAACACGCATTCAACCCGTAATCTTATTACCCGTAATCCTATGGGGGGGGGAGAAATAAGATTACGCCAGAAGTGGCGATTTAAGATTATGCACAGAATGGGCGGCATCTAGTGACTCTGCAGGTTCGTCCCTTGTTGCTAACAGTTTGCTGTTTTGCTCTCAAACTCGTGCTATGCAGCCCCCTCTGTACGGTGCTGCTCACTCCATCTCAGTTTTGCCCTGAGTCAACTCCAGCAGCCGGGTCTGTTTATCCTTTACAGTGTTAGCCCTTCTCTGATTGGCCTATTACCTTGCGAGATTGACCAATCAGAGGGTGCACTGATATTCCTAGGCTCCCTATACGCCCAACCTCTCAGTCACTAGTGCCTAACCTAGTTAGTCATTTTTTGGCTCCCTATATGACCAACCTAGGTAAGTTATTATTGTCAGGTCGGTCAGTACTGACCAACCCACCTTAGTCTTTTTATTTACAGGGGGAGCCACTGAGTGGTCAGGACAGGTGGCCCCAACTAGTGGTATACAAATACAACACACCAATGATGAACCTAGTTTAGCCACTACTGACTGACCCTTGGTCATTTTTAAATATAACTTTGCCATTATGACTTACACTCATATGACCAACCTAGGATAGTCTGTACTGACTAGCTCTTTCAATCTATGGATTTTCAGTGTGGATGGACGCACTGCCCTCCCCCAGGCAGCCCATGTGCTGCAATCGGGGCTATCTGGGGACTGGAGATGGTATCTGGGGCTATTATGTCATGGTTCTAGTTATCTTGTCATATAAAAATGTCAGAAATGAGAGTTACTGTTAAGAAGCAATTTGGTTTCCTTCTTTAATGTTTCAATGTTATTATTTAGTTGACCCAGGAAGGACGGAGGATGCGCTCTCTTCAAGGTCAATTCCAAAAAATGCATTGGAGTGCTTTGGACCCTAAGCAAATCTTCCATAAAAGCTTATTTCAAGTCTAAATAGACACAACTGAGTGGAAGATTGCAGATTTGTCTGATATTATATTGAGACATCTAACCAAATTTTACTCAAACACAGATCAGATCCAAAATATGTAAAATGAGTGTATATATTTGGATTAAAAAAGAAGAGAGGATAAAACCAGTACAAAAACCAAGCTAAGTATTTAATTGGGTTCGATGGATGAACTACCTTACCAAAAAACCTTGGCTATAAGCCAACCTTAGTTATAAGCCGAATGTGAGTTTGAGAGAAAAAATTTTGCTTATGATAAAAGTGTTTGAAATAAGTTTTCGCTAAATTCCTTTATATCAAAACCTCGCTTATAAGCCGAATGCGAGTTTGGGGCTTAACATTTGGCTTATAGCAAGTATAAATGCCAAATAAAATTCGGCTTATAAGCAAGGTTTTACGGTATATCCCGGTATCAACTGTGGGAATGGTGAACTACCACTAACGGTATGTACGTTAAATAAAGTGAGAGAGTGAGGCCAGCAAATCACTGACATGATGTGTGTGTTAGTGTGTGTATAGTGTGTGTCTCTCCCACATAGAGAACCATTATGGAACATCATTACACAAACTGGCGATATTAGAATGGGCTTTTCTCTTGGATTTCTAGAGAGTTCAAAGCAATCAATAGTGTTCAGAAAGCTACTTATAAATCATTTTCAGGTTAGCATCATACCAACCCTTTTGGAGTTTATCAACCCTGAAGTATGAGCATGATGCTCAAATGCAGTCGTCGCCAGTTACTCTTTTTGGTATTTGAGACCTAATTCGGATGGCCTTGAAAGGGAGGTTTTTTCTTGTACTTTTAGAGAGTTCAAAGCAATTCATATTGCTCAGAAAGCTACTTATAAGTCATTTTCAGGTTAGTGGGTCAGCTTATTGGGATAGTACATGCATGGGGCCAAAAAAAAGGTTTGTTTCAGGTCACCCAACCGACCCTATCAAAACAGGGCCGACCCTACATTCTATATGCAATTTTGAATTTTTTTCTGAATTTATACCCCTTTTTGGTCAATTTTAGGGTTTTTAAAGATGCCAGTACATTCATGTTAAAAAATAAAAATTAAAAAAAAATCCGACCTACCGACCCTACATTTTTCTCCCATGTTACCTGAAACAACCCTTTTTTTTGGCCTAATGAACACACCACTCACCTTCCAATGTTAACGTGGAACAGAATAAAACTAATCCTCCGGCAAGGCACTGGTTATTGTCCAATACCAAAGAGCATTATATCATCTTGACCAGGAGGCACATAATCTACCAGGACATTAGCGGGCGGGGATGGGTAAGTATAAGGGCTATGTGTAGACCATCTCTCAGTAGCCACTAGCCACATGCTGAGCGAAATACTCATTTGACCCAGAAACACTATGGCCCCTGGCATAAACCAAGATATGGGAAGAGATTTACGACCACAAATCTGATAAACAGAGAAGATTTAGCCTGTACATCATCCCCTGGATTGGATAAAGCTGGCTAAAGGGGGAAACTGTCCATATCACAGCACATCCACGGGGTTAACGCCAAATGTCAGAGTATCCATGGTCAATGTTACCGCCTCGCGCAGGTTTGGCCTTGAGGGGCTGAAAACATATGTTGCCTGTTTCTATTATGGGAAAAGCAACAGATGCTATATTTTTACTTTCACTGCATGGATGTTGGCATTTAAGCAATAATTGACTGCTTAAAGTCACATGTAAGCATCTTTAAAGTGACATGGTCCGATGATCAGGGCTCAAAAATCAATTTAGGGAGTGTTCATTTATTATTTACAGGGGGGGGGTGGTGGGTTTGGGGGGGGGGCGTAAAAATTTCCGACCCCTTCCGAGGGGGGGGCGTAAAAAATTCTGACACCTCTTGAGGGGGGGGCGTAAAAATTTAAGCCCATTTTTAGCCAAAAAGCCCGCGCGTTACTATAGTTCAAAGGGGGGGGGGCGAAAATTTTTCGGCGCCTTCGGCGAGGGGGGCGCGAAACGTTACACGCGCTCTCAAGGGGGGGGCGTAAAAAAATTTCGCCCCTCCGCGCGAAATCTCACCACCCCCCCCCTGTAATTAATAAATGAACACTCCCTTAGTTAAAAATGAACCAGAATGTTCCTCATGGTGATACTTCATGTCTACCTACTTTATTTAATCTTATTCCTTAGGATTCAGCTTAGAATTCAACTAATGGATCAGATTATGGCCCACTTTACTAATTTTGGAGTGCACGCTATAATTCCCCCATTGAAAATACACTGTGAAATGCTATACCTGGGCCACATCTGAACCACTAATTGGGCTCTTTATTGTACATATATATGACATTGTTTTGGTGCCCTGTCCTCCAAATATGATATTGTACTAACATTTGAAACACATTTAAGCAGGATCTAAAAATTGTAACAAATCCGACCATGTCACTTTAATTCCAGTAAATGTCATTTAAAGCCACTTAGAACTGAATATCACATTCTGTGACATTCACATAACACTTACTGAACTCATTGCAACTTAAACAGCGACTTCAAGAAAGGATGTTTTTTTTTGCCTAAATACCAACGCTCATGCAGTATAAACAAATATTGCCTGCTGCGATTGTCAAAAGAAAGATTAACGCTTTATGCAGATTATGATATACGTTTGAAATTGGCCTGCTGGGACAATACACTTTGTGATTAAACCCCAAGGATCATGCAGGGAGAGTATACCCTGTTTACCCTAGCCTTGGATCTATTCTCCCCTGTACTGCTTGACCCAACAGTAAGGTACTACTTTACTTAGCTACCCCAGGAAGCGTCCACCCCACAGACTGTCCCTTAATGCCTGGGGGCACCCAGTGCTATCCGCCTGGTGTATATATTGTACAGTCTTCCTTGGTCTCACTAAGGGTTTATATCCTCTCATAACTTAAATACATATACGCTCCCTTTTATAACTATACATTGAGTGTTAGTAGCCCTTACAAAGAATTATTTTCCCAGTGCCTAGGACTCTGTTTTGCAGCATTAAGTGTCCTTACACAGAAAAAAAGAAAAAGAGCCAAAAAAGGAATCTAGCTTGTCTTCAGAATGACTCCACTCTCTAAGGGAACCTAGGTCCTTTTGTGGCTTCCCTTAGGTGAGCCAGTGAGATATGCGACTTCCCCACACTGTAAAATTTTTTACTTTTTACAGATTCGCTCTAAAATTCAACGCTGATTCACCGTTATTTGGAATACAATGAAGCATCGTAAATATCAGCCATTTCACAGTGGATCCTTGTAAAATGTTAAACTGGTTTGGATTACAATGATTCAACGTAAATTGATCTTCTAATGTTAAATCCCAGAGGGAGCCACATATAGTGGATCCTGCCATAGATAGGTGGCCTGGTTTGTAAGAAGATTTTTCTGGAGAGTGTGAGCCCTTGAAGTGGAGCATACATGTTGAAATAATGGTAATTTTCAATTTATCTATATATGTGTAGAGGCAAGGGAAAAGGATACTCCAGGGAAAAAGACAAATTTTAAATTGATGTCATAAGCTTTCCAGTGATATATTACACTTGAAGATATGAATTCTAGTTTATGAGCAATGGCTTCATGAATATGTGTGGGCATTGCCCTATCAAAAAGCCCAATAAGCTCTAAATCTCATATTTTCCCAGATATCCCTATCTAATTAGCATAATTATGATAATGAGAAATATATTATACATTTTCATTCTTTAGGTCATAAAATTCAATCTAGTCATAGTAATATTATTCTGTTTTGACCATAATAACCCCCATGAATCATTCTACAAATGAGTATCTTTAATTTTTCTATTTGGAATAAAAATCATGTTTCCATGGCAACACATAACAACAAGGACACCCATTTAGGCCTTAAAATGTTCTTTTTACATTCCAAATATGGAGGCTTTTCACCAGAAATGGAATGTTTTGTATATTCCTATTTTATTCTTCAGAAAAAAGTACCCTAGAGCAATTTTTAGCCTGTTACTCTCATTTAAGGCCATAGTGACGCCCCCCTGGTGGCAAAAATAGGAACTAATCCCGCACGGAGTATCCTTTCTGCTTGCCCGCTCACATATGTTTGACAATTTAACAATTGAATCTTGTGCTAGGTTTGACAAAATACCATGATCACTTGATTATATCCAGAAGAAAGTAGCTGAATGGATCTATACACCTATTTTGTGGTGACATACTATGCATACATCTCCACCTGTGGAAACTCTGCCTTGTATCAATCCTATAGAGTAAAACCTCTTGTATAGGCTACAGCTATTATGCAAGTCAGATCACCAGTGTGGCATATAGGATCAGAACAAAGTCAAAGTATGGCTTATCCGTAAGTTTTTAGATGTATGATACAGTAACTAAATTCACCATAATCAGACTCCCTGTGAGGCTTATGGCTGTGTCTCACGACCTTGGGACAATGTTTTTGTCTCTGACCAGGTGCCGTCTCTGACCAGGTGCCGTCTCTGACCGGGTGCCGTCTCTGACCGGTTTGGCTTGATAAGGTCAAAATACTAACAGCAAGAGGCTAATTATAATTATAACTATGATTATATAACAACCGCCATAACGTTTTTCCAAATCCTTATATATATATGAGTGTAATTCTTTTTAAAACACCTTTTTCTGACACCTGGTCAGAGACGGCACCCAGTCAGAGACGGCACCCGATCAGAGACAAAAACATTGTCCCAAGGTCGTGAGACACAGCCTTATATTCCCAAAGTCTGAAATAGCACTGGCAAAAACGCTGAATCTCTGTATATTTGAATACTCTGAATCTATTAATGGTGATTCTACATAAAATTAACGATGATTCAACGTAAAATTAACAGTGATTCTATGAAAAATTAACGGTGATTCTACGTAAAATTGACGATGACCATCACCGTTAAAAAAACGGTGAAAGTTATGTCCCAAAAGTTGCCGCTGATTCACCGTCATTTTGAAGACATTTTTTTTACAGTGCAGGTGACTCACTTTAGTCAACCAGGGAGTCACCTAGACTCCCTTAGGCAGCCCGGGCTCCAGTGAAGAGAGGAATCATTCATCAGGCAACCTGGAATCCTTTTTTACTCTTTTTACTTTTCTCTCTGTAGCTTAATGCCATAATATCTATTCATCACCCTATGGTTTATTCTCCTATTGGACTATTGATACGAAGAAAGGACAATGTGTCAAAAGCCTGAGGTAATGGTGTGGACACCTGCTATGTTACCTTCAGTGTTAATAAGCCATCCATGAACGTGGCCAGAGCTTCTGGATAAGTCAATATAGTGCAAGTAATTGGGGCACTTACAAAGGAATCAGGGATATTTCTGTTCTGGTTGGGGGGGGGGGGAGAGAAAGGGACAGATATCTGGCCGGAATTGAGGAAGGTACTTGAGCAAGGGAGTGCACGGAAAACCTTCATACCCCGGCCCTTAGTCTGTAGTGGATGTCCCAAGTTGGTCATAGAGACATTGGTCAGGCATGGCCAAGTGCTGTTCAAAAATGACTGGGGAAAAACAACATTTGACTAATGCCTTATTCAAAAGTACTAAAACTCATTGAAATGGAGTAGACTAAGATGAGTCGGTCACTACTGACAAGCCTAACAATACCAACCAACCTAGGTTGGTCGTTTAGGGAGCCAAAAAATGACTAACTTGGTTAGGCTATAGTGACTGGGAGATTGGTGGTATAGGGAGCCAAACAATATCAGTGTACTTGGGCATGAGAGTTGAGGGAGTGGGGAGGGGGGAATACATACATATACAAGACAGGGCGGCAAGAACTGATGAGGAGACAAGCTGACAGCAGCTGCTGGGCATTGTAGCAGGACAGAAGGGAATCAAATAGCAATAAAGAAGTACAGAGACGCAGTGTGAGAATGAGGGCTGCCGAGCGCTTTGATGTGTTTTGTCATCATGATGCACGAATGCAGCCAAACCAGCAACTTTCGAGTGCTGCATTCGGGCATCATCTTAACCCTTTTGGGAGTGTATGAACTCAAAAGGCTCGGCAGGGGTCGCAGGATTCCATTCATGCAGAATGACAACAAAGAACATAATACAGCGCGGTACAGGCACTAAAGGGCTAGACAGAAAGCTGTCTACAAGAATAGTGGTTGTAGGGGACCGGACCGTGAATCAAAGTGACGCCCCATTTTATAGAATTATCCGATGTGAGCCTGGCATGTCAGACTCAGTCCTGCAGAAGAGAATTTCCCGCTCGATTTGTCGCTCCGAAAAAAGGGGCTGAGGCCAAGCATGGAGTGTTCCTGTGTCAAGTGGGTCTTAAGGAGGAGGCCATTTTGGTGGTGTCTCAGCAATAGCTCTCCCACGCATTTTATCCCTTTTCCTTATCCTCCAGTTCATGGCCCCAACCACTTCCAGTGCACACACTTGAAAACGCTTTTCAGATATAAAAGCTCTACTGTCAACCATTATGCTAATCGGCGGAAGAAGGCATGGTCAGACTCACAGGAAGCTCTGATTGGTTAATATGACACAGACCAGACCTCCTTATAAGGTAATACTCTACAGAGTCGCATGACCCATGACCAAGTCACCAAAACTGAATCAGGGGCACGGAAGGCTTCTTTTGGTCCAATAACACTCATCTTGCTTTCTGATAGGAATTCATAGATTCTATGAAAGTTGAGAGGTATGCTCTTTGGTGCGTTGGGTGTATAAGGAGTGCTTCATTCCCATGGAGCCGTCCTGAAAGCAGCATTGTAGGTTGATTGTTTGTAACGCATCCATACTGACAAAAGGTGCGTCATTTGTTTACAGTGTGCCAAACGCGTCTTCTTTAAGGTTCAAAGTTTTATCATCAAAAAAAGCAATAACTTACAAAATAAAAGTGAAGGCCTGACAATACTAGGATCATTATTCAATAAACTTATACTTCAGTGTGTTAACTCAGCTTGGATGATGTGAAGATGATTAAAGGTAGAAAAAAATCAAGATGAAAATACAGATTCATAACGTCTAGTCATATAAAAATACAATAGTAGTGGATACAAAACCAGCAGCTCATCTAGAGGATACCAAGACATCCTGCATCGAGTCACCATGCTGCTCTTAACACTTTAAGGATGGCATGATGCCATAATGCATCATATACTTGGTCGGCATGATGCATGAATGCAACCCTGGTGAGGAACTCACCGAGCTGCATTTAAGCCACATGCTGACCGTATGAGGTTGAGACACTCCTGGAGGGTCGGCATGATGCACCAATGCAGCATCAGCGAGCTACTCGATGGGTCTGCATAGGTGCATCATGACGACGAATGTCATCTTTTAGCAACATTGCTCCTTAAAGGGTTCCCAGAGGTGAGAGGGTTAAACCCAGCTGTTGCAGAGACACACTGGGTAAATACCAGCAGTGCCTGGAGAATCAGCTCCGCCATCTTTTTCCCAAACCGGAAGACATCAAGATGTGTCTCAGAGAATGAGCGCCGCGCAGTAGTTGTTGTTCCGGTGTCTCGCGACCCGTGTTTCCCCACGACAAATCAGCCTGTCCTTCCCTTGTTCTTTCGCCGCGTCTCCTCTGGATCGATGGCATGTTGCCATAGCAACAGCTCTGGTTTCTCTGACGGAAGAACAATAATGCGCCTCGCGCATGCACAGCTGAATCAACCGGAAGCGACGCTCGCCCAGAAGGAGGCACTCCCCTAATTTCGTCCCTTTTTCGTGTTTTTTTTTTTGCGCTTGTCAAAGATTGTGTTCTGTGGTGCCGCAATTGATCAGAGTTTTTTGTGACGTCATTGTGTCGGGCCGAGTCATTAGTAAACCATTGTTATATCATTGATGTGAGAATGCCGTTAATGAATAAGTGCCTGATATGCATACAACTATACATATGAAAATGCAGTTCAGTCACAATAATGGCCTTGGTGTTAATAGAGCGCTGGCTTTATATAATAGTAGAGAGGTACTCAAATCTTCCCAAACAGTGAAATAACATCTTGGATAAGCACCAGGCTTTATAAGGGCCCAGAGTTATGGTCCTGCTCATTCTATAGGGCACTAGCGCATTAGGCTATTGGGGCCGCCATCTTGTCTCAGAGCAATGCATTCTAGTTAGTCCCCCGAATCCAGAGCAGTGCATTATGGGAATTTTTTTTTATCAGTCCCTTGTTCCAGGGGTGAAAGGAGGGGATCAACCACCCTTGATGACCACCCACCCTCTAAAAGACAAATAACCCCTTAACATCGAATTTTTTTTCTTTGTGCTCCATATGCATCAGGCTAATATCCTTGGGGGTCATGAGGAAAAAATATTTGATCTACAATTAGCTAGATTGTAAGAAGTACCTTTGAACTTCAATAACATAATGACTGTGCCATGATTTTTGCCTGTGGATAGAGCTAATGGCCTCCACTGGGATCTAACCAGAGGAATTCTTGAAGAAAGTATATATACATATATGCCAATTTGGCCAAGGTCCCTAAGACATTATTTAATTTGATAAGGGAATAGGCCTGTGTAGCTAGGAAATTTTTCTTTTTTTTAAAAAGTGTTTTATAAGGTTGAATAATAATAAATACATAATAAAATGAAATGAAATTAACCTAGCACATGCGCATTGCATTACTTACGCTAGGACCCCTTGACTGTTCAGTATGTAGATAGCGTTAAAGAACACGGTATGGCGGACTACAGTGTTAATTATACCCTTATTATCATGAAGAAAAACATAGTTTCACTACATAATTATTGCAGTTTTTTGATGAGATGTGATGAATAATGAGTAGAAGAGGTAACAATATCAATGGTGGCAAACATGCCTACAGTATGTATGACTAAATAAAGAGATGCTGGTTTACATAAAAAACGATTTGTAATTTTTCTTAATAGCTTTTTTTTTTAAGAAGAATGCAGACGGATAAGTTGAAAATGGAGTTGTTGGGCAGAAGATGGAGTAGAATATGTTTAATTTTTTTAAATTTAATTTTATGTTTTGAGTTTTTTTGTTGCCAAATTACAACATACATAATAGGAGTGGAAGTATGACAAGAGGTGATCCGTAAATTTCAACAATCAGGTTGGTTTATAGTTGATGATATAAAGATGAGATAATAGACAAGAGTATGTACAAATAAGGCAGCATTCATTATATATACAAGTCTACAGCATACACAACATAGATGTAAGCTTGTGTACACCATGGGCATTACTAGACAACCTACTGTGTACTGTAGACTCAGTCTTTGCGAAAACATGCAGGACAGTGACCTTCTAAAATGCCAACGGTCCAGCAGATTCACAGGTATAGCAGGACTGAATGTCCAGCAACATTTTGGGCTTTTCTGAACTAGAAGAATTCCGTTGGGCTTCTAAAGCTGAAACATGTATGTCAATATTTAATGTGTAAATGTATATATCTATCCTGATTTGGCCATAAATTATTACAATTAAAATGCCTTTTTAATGGACAAAACTCTACACTTAGAATGCAGAAATCATCAGATATGTGGTTATCCGGTCCTCCAAAAATGTAGACGGTCCTTCTACATTGAAAATTTGCAGGACCGAATGTCCTGTGGGATGAATTTTTTTTCGCAAAGACTGTAGACTATAATATGACTTTAAGGTTCATACTACGAGTAACACAGGGGCCTGTTTTCCTAGTGAAACCGTGAATTAGATTGAGTTCCTAAAGGCTTCTCCAACAGAAATGGAACATTAGCTGCTCGTGAAACTTGCTTCTTTCCCACATGAGATGTAGTATATGGAACGAATATTTTAAAATACAATAAAAAATGCTCATGAAGGTGATCCTTAAGTTTGTATTTCAGGCTTGTTTTCCTCGTCAAACACACTCAAAACTTATAGCTTTACTCCTATACTATATGTATTCTTATGTTCCTATACGTATAGCAGACTCTCTGATTAAGATGTCACCGTTCTATATATCTACTGTTGGGAGATTAATCAAGCCTTATCAGTATTGTATTTGGAAGGAGACACTATATCTGGGCCTTATCAGAGTAGTTGAACACTGGGGAGGTGTATCTAGACCTAAGCAGTGTCCTATGGCTAGAACCAGCATTACATGAACCCTATCATTTAGGCAACTTTCTCGTTACTAAACGACACTTTTTGAGTGATTTCCAGTTCAATAGAGGACTGGTAAATATCACAGAAGGCTCACAATGACATGTGAGCCTTCAAGTGGCATTTACATGTCATTGAATATGCCTAAAGAGAAACTTTAAGCATAAAAGGTTTGCTTAAATGCAAACATTAATGCAGTGCATTGAATCACAGTGGTGTAGGAAAAGGGGGGGGGCAGCGGGCCGGGCCCTCCCCCCAATTACTGAAGAGCGGGGGCCTGAATAGTTTTTGGCCCCCCCAACATTTTCAAGACCTGTACAGTAATACACAAAATTTCCAATCCTTACCTTTCCTGTATAGGAAAAAGTTGGGGCAAATGCGCCTGGGCCCCCCAATCAGAACTAAAGGATGCTTAAATATTACTTTTCTATATGATTTAATATAAGCGTGTATATGATAAATCAATCATAAAAGCCGATACTTAAAGTTGGTTGGAGTAGACCCCCAACGGGCCCCCCAATGAAGATTTGCTTCCTACGCCTCTGAATCATTGCTGCCCAATCTTTGTTCTGCTTGAATATATTACGTGAACCCTCCTGTGTATTACTAAAGCACTGTTCTTAGATAGTTAGTTTTTGAATATATATCCTGAGTCATACAGTACCTGCATGGAAGGCCTTGGGTACTCACAACAGGGTCACAATAAGTCTGGGCAACCTGCCAATATCCAGTGTGTCTGTTACCCCAGGCTTACTCTCGTTCCCAAATCCTTCCGAAGGAAGGCTCTGGTAACTGCCAAATATTGGGATTTTGCTGGGTCTGGGCAACCCCTCCTGGTAGCTTGGAACCAGCGAACAGGAACAGGAAATGGAACCAGAAAGGCTGATGGTAAAACTACCTAAAACTACCATCATACATTCTGGTTCCATTTCCTGTTCCTGTTCACTGGTTCCAGCCTACCAGCAGGGGTTGCCCAGACCCAGCAAAATCCCAAGTTCAAGGTCATTTGGCTGTCCCCAGAGCCTTCCTTCGGAAGGATCTGGGAACGAGAGTACCCCAGGCTACTCAGGCCTCATAACAGGACTCATCCCTACAAACTGCATAATGTGAAAGGACTTATTTTCACGGATCTAACTTTTAGCCAATGAGTGAAAATTGGCAAATTCGCGGGTAATTATTGCTTACTTAAGCATATCAAAATGTTGCGGATTTTTTATTTCCGCAAAAATATACACCCTGCAAAATAAAGCACTGTCACAGTATATGTACAGTATGTTCAAGACAAATACAGATCAAGTTGTTATAATATGGGTCTATCAATATATTTTATAGCAACATCTAAAACATTTATTTTATTTATCTTGCTTTGAGTGGCATAGGAATATGGTGAAGGCTGTAATGGTTACATGCGTATTGAACGTTTTGGCATAGGCTTGAGATTTTGGCTGAGCAGTCATAGAGAAACCACAACACACAAAGATTTTGAAAACCTGTCAGAAAAGTTGGCAGTAGCAGAGCAGACATGGTTTGAGGCTTTAGCTCTTTAAGGATGGTATTTCAGCACACTATAGCCTTTGTTGTCATGATGCATGAATGCAGCTTTGAGGATTCTCTTGACAGTGCTGCATTCATGCATCATGCTAACACTTTTGAGGTTGACACACTCCCAAAAGTTAGGTATAATGCATTAATAGACTCAGCAGGGCTGTATTCATGCGTCATGGCAACAGAGAGTTCAGTATGTTAAAGCATTATGTGGGCTTTAAATGGTTTGTGTAGGGGGGGGGTTAGAATGGATGGTCTGCGAGTAAATACATGCGTGTGGTAGAAAGGTCATAAGACATAATATCATGGAGCCTCATAGACTACCCCGTCTCGGGGAGGGACTGTACACCGCTGCCATCTTGTCCGCCATTTTGACAAGAATTCCCGCCAAAAAAGCAGTTCACTGGTACCTGCCTTAGGGACTAATACACCAGTAACCATCTCACTCCTGGTTACAGGCTGTGTCTGATGAGATTATAACAATTGAAACGTATTTGACCGGGTGTACTTTTTGACCGGGTGTAGTCTTTGACCAGCAAGCTTCAAAATGGCTGAAATGGCGGCTTTGTACACAGAAATGCAGGGAAATGTGTAAGGTATATTGTTAAAATAGCCGTTAACATTGTCGTTGCATTTATGTGTACATAGCCCCCATTTCAGCCATTTTGAAGCTTGCTGGTCAAAGACTACACCTAGTCAAAGACTACACCTGGTCAAAGACTACACCCGGTCAAAGGTGTTTCACTTGTTACAATCTCATCAGACACAGTCTCAAGTGATCACCAGCAACCAGCTCTGGGGGCAATCAGAAAATGCTAAAATAGTCAATGCATGTGCACATCTCACACATGTTCATAGGCAGTCTCCATTTTGTAGACAGCCGGCGTTGGGCTGGAAGGCTCATACTCGTCACTGGCATTGGGCCCGAGTTCTGACAGCTTCTACGGTGTAGGTGTATAGCAATGGGTCGGTGTGAAGATACTAACCTATAGCATAAATACACTTGTTTACCTGCCCAGCAAATTAGTGCAAAGCTGCTTGATGATGTGTGATGCTTGCACTTTTTGCTATAGTGACTTGGAGTTTTAGTAATTAAAAAGTTACCGCGAAAACTCGCATATGTGCCAAATTTGCATATATATAAGCCACACCCAGACTTTGGCCGATCCTATAAGCTGCACTGCCCATCTGAATATTGTGACCTTTTTTACTGTACTATAGTAGCAAAAGCTCACATATAAGACTCTGCGCCAATTCTATAAGCCACATCAGCAGTCTGACTTGCGTACTAGCCGCGGCTTATACGGTAGTCAAGAAAGACCTAGCTTCTAACTAACGGTAGTCAAAGACTGACTCTATTGTCAATTGTGACAGTAATGACACTGTATAAATGTTTGCATTTAAGCAAATTCAATATGCCTTATAGGAACACTTGTATTTGCTTTAGGTTCAGAAATGCAATGCAAATATACTTGAAAGGTCATAATGGAACTTAAGTGGCTTTAAGTATCATTTACTTAAATCAAATGCTCTTAAAGTGTTCCTTTAAGCATATCTAATTCACTTAAAGTGACATGGTCCGATGATTGGGGCTCAAAATTCAATTTTGCTAAAAATGAACAAGAATGTTCAATATGGCCATACTACATGTCCTACCTATTTCATTTAAAAACATCCCCAACAATTCAGCCTAGAATTCAGTCAAACTTCAGTTTTATGCCAAATTTTAAACTTTTGGAGTGCACGCTGTAATTCCCCCATTGAAAATACACTGTAAAATACTGTATCTTGGCCATGTTTAACCCTCTGAATGGGGTCTTTTTGTCCATAGATGACATTGTTTTATTCCCTATCCTCCTAATATGACATTGTGCTAGCATTTGGAACATATTGAAGAGGGGTTTAAAATTTGGAAAAGATCGGACCATGTCACTGCTAACGTTCATGCAGTATAACTTTATATTATGCTGCTCCAGGAGCATGCAGGAAATGGCTTAACAACTCAGCGTCACAACCTGCCTGCCTACTTCCTATTGGCTCATGTATTCAATGAGATACTGGATTGACAGGCTGTTAGGTTGACGGACTTGTGGCAATTGATGTTAGTGAGCAGTGTTTTATGTGTAGTATGATAAGTGAAGTATTAATTTACCTTGTATGCATCACACTATAACTATTGTGAAATTATGAAAACACTAAATGCCAGTATAATTTGTGATGTAACATACGTAGTAGTTACAAGCGAGTACCAAGCTGTACGCGGAATACAGATTGATACAAGGCTTTTAACGTATTTATACAACTGGCTCTATGCAGTATACAAAAGTTGTGAAATGCTTTGTTCTCCGTTCCCCCTGTGGTATAAGATAATATGATAGGGGATATTATGGTGAGAGATTGAGTTAGACTACAAGATAGCTTCAAATCTCCACCTATTCTTTAGATAAAGATGTATGATTATTATTGATAGATATTACTGTCATTTGTTGGACAAATATTACCCGAGATGTAGAAAGGGTAGATATATTAAAAGATTCTTAGAACTTCCATAGGCTAGTGTTTAATATGATATGATATTAGTGGACAACTGCTGTCACCAGTTTTGATATGGCTGAAAAGCGAGCACAGAGCTCAACATATCGATCAAGTCCATCAATGAGATTATAAATAGCTGAATATTTACATCTTCTCCCAATCATAACAAACAGGTTTGGCTCTCACCCATCCATGCCCCTCCCTGGGGATACACTACGGCTCTTCTGCCTTTTACCCCCACCCCCCCCCCCTGTCCAGCCGTGCCTTCACGCAGTCTCTGATCACGGCACTAGTGTATGTCTGGTTGGTGCCGTATTCTCTGACCCAACTACACTGATATTCCTAGGCTCCCTATACGCCCAACCTCTCAGTCACTAGTGCCTAACCTAGTTAGTCATTTTTTGGCTCCCTATACAACCAACCTAGGTCATTTATTATTGTCAGGTTGGTCAGTACTGACCAACCCACCTTAGTCTTTTTATTTCCAGGGGGAGCCACTGAGTGGTCAGGACAGGTGGCCCCAACTAGTGGTATACAAATACAACACACCAATGATGAACCTAGGTTAGCCACTACTGACTACCCCTCGGTCATTTTTGAAAATAACTTTGCCATCATGACTAACACTCATATGACTAACCTAGGATAGTCTGTACTGACTAACCCTTTCAATCTATGGATTTTCAGTGCACCCTGTCCAGCCGTGCCTTCATGCACTCTCTGACCACAGCACTAGGATGTCTGGTTGGTGCCGTATTCTCTGACCCAACTAGCTTCAGAGCAAAATGATGATGATGATTCATTTTAAAGCCCATCGCATACCGTTCAGCAGATGTACAATGCAGTTTATGGGATAGGCAAAATTAAAAAAGAATTTATAGGAACTGGGGAACTGTGGATGGAATTGGAGCGATGTATGGGACCAGAAGAGAATGGAGCAGTTCAAAATCTAGGGCTATTGGTATTATAATATTTTTATTTGTGCTAATAAAGGAAACACTGTATGTGTAGCACTCTCTTAAGGAGAGCCCCACTGTAGTATGACGGTTCCGTTCTTAGATGGGACAATGGTTTGTGTGACATAGAATAAGGACAAAAGGGACACGACAGGACTAACAACATTTAACATGAATCCCACAGAGTAAAACGAGAAAGAAGTTTAAGATAGCGAGGGAGAATGTATGCTCCGTGATGCATCACTTTACAGGGTTGATACACTCCCCATAGGGTCAACATGCTACATTAACACACTGTAAGTTAGTCGCATGAGCTTCATCAGTGCATCATAACAATGAATGTTGGGTTACAGCGATATGTCGTTTTTCAGGAGCTCGAGAGCTTTAAGCAGAGATACAGTCGGCACCTAATGGCTATGACATCCGTAGTGCCTTTCTACCCCTTAAGTTCCGCGTAGTGCTTTACTGTGATATACCCGTTGTAGGCCGTTTTGGTGAACATAGTACTGGTGAGTAACTCTGCACTTTTGTAATAGTGCATCACGCCTCGATACACTCCTAAATCATCGACACGAGGCACCAGTGCAATGCATGCAAGGTACTTCGCAAGAGAGTCTGGTGCATCGTCACAACATAGTTTTGAAGAAGCATGCCATCCATAGAGGGCTAACCTTTTCAGGATGGCATAACACATCAATGCATCATGCCTCTGGTCGTCATGATGTATGAATGCAGCCCTGCCAAGCAACTCACATGCTGCATTCAGGCATCATGCAGACCCTTTGGGGACTGATAAACTCCCAAACGGTCCACATGATGCACCGGTGTAGCACTGGTGAGTGATTTGCCGCCACTGCATTGGTACATCATGCCGACAAATGTCACTTTTTATCAACATGCCGCCCATAAAGGGTTAACGGCCTTTTGACTCATCCATGGCCCAACCTTTGAACACACTGTTGGAGGGAGATTAGGTGCGGGCCGCCTAAGATGCAAATAAACAGGAGCTTCGGCAGGCGGGGCCGCTGACATCCCCAATAACAACTCAGCTATACATTGGGGTCTGCTGGGCAGCAATGATTTAGACCCTGGAGGTAGGAATTGGATAGAGGCTGCTTGGGGAACAACAAGAGGCAGTCACTGTGTGTTATCCTGGTAGTAGAGAAATAATGCCACATAGGCAACATTATAAGTAACTTGAAACACCATTTATTGAAAGCTGATTCGTTTTGGTCTTTTATTCCAAGAAAATTGTTATCATATATGATGGGAGTGTGTCTACATAGTGAGATTTAACGTAAAATAGTTTTGCCTTTTCCCCTCCAAATTTATATAACTTTAAGTAAGGGGTTAGTGTATAAAAGTGGGATTTTTGTCACATTGTGCTTGTTTTAAACTTTATTTCACAAAAGCTTTCCTGCGATGGGGAGTTTTTCATGATTAGCTAACCACCACATTCAAGTAAATATGCTCACAAATAGAGAGTTTTCTCAACCAAGTTGCTGACAAAAAAGGCTATGCACACATTTTACAATCGTTATTAACGACGTCATCGCATTCACAAAGGATATTTGATAATGTTAAAAGAGTGCTTCCATCGGCTGGACAAAGTTTGGGAAATACCGGTAAAGTTCTTAGTAGTAGCTTAGTGATTCAATCATGAAGGCATTGGCTACTGTTTGCTTCAGATTTCCCGAGAATATCATGTAAAACTAACAGAAAGAGGTCGATATCCCCCCTTACACGTAGAAGTTAAATACTTTCGGCGGCTCCTTATTTGTGTAGTAGTGTGAAGGATATTTGGTGTGAACAAGTGAGAATCCACCGCCAGCCCCTTTAATCCTTGGTATATGTCTATAACTGTACTTGTTTGCTTACTCGAGATACAAAAGTGGCCTAAATTGTCCTTTAAAAACCCTCATTTACCCTGAGCTTACCAGCAATGGAGACATGCATTTGATTGAGACCCCCTGCGCTTTCTTCAGGCACTAGGGTACGTGTTAGATAAACTACACCTGGACACGGTTCTTCCATATACCCACTGCCCCAGAGGGTCAAGACGAGGTGTTATACACCGAGTCGATGACCAGTGGGCAGTGGGTATATGGAAGGACCCTTGCCAGGTGTAGTCTATCTGATTTAACCCTCGGGTATGCAATATAACCAAGGTGCGAATCTTTTGTCTTAGCCCTCCACCATGGGTCAAGAAGAGGTAAGAGAATAGCAGAGGTAACCCCAGACTCGTTCAACCAGTACCCTTTCCCCCACAAGGGGTCCAAATGGGACTGGTGGAACTGCTGTATTTTGAGTGTCACTTCCTGCCAGGTTGTGCACATTATTTGGTGTACAGAACAAGTTAGTCAAACAGGTCTTTTTTACATGAGTTTGCCCAGAATCTACCATTATAGAGTTATGTACCTGACGCTGGGGTAACCCTATCTACTGCTGCTCCCTGACATGCGCATTGTAACCGGAACCCAGCTGGACAAGATGGCGGCACATGCAGTTTGCATTGTCATACACCTTGTCTGGGTTTGTTTACATGTCTCCATAGCAACCAGGCATAAATGATGGAGCACCTTTAGGAGCAGCCATCAAGTCTCGCTCTTTCTCACGTCCGACGAGAGTTTCCGCTGGTTACTCAAGTTTCAACAAGGATCATATTTATGTATTGCTATAGTCTATAGAACAACTGACAGGCAGTGAGCAAAAGGCATACCTTCAAATAGTGTGAGTATTGGAATATTGAGAGAAAAGTTATGGCAGTCAACTTCTTTGATTGTTGAAATAGTATGGTATATTTCTTACCAGCACCAACCCTGGTGGATAACATCGAAAAGAATGTGATCACAAGTGGCATTAGCTGATAATTGCATGCATTGCATCCAATGAAATATGCACTTGATTTAAACCCTTAGTATGTTTACATCAAAGGGAGCCTCTTGTGTATTTAACTGAATGTGCCAACAAGTTATTTATTAGGTACATTATATATTGTTTATCTTTTTGTATTTGGCGTGGCTAACATATTGTGAATATTGGCACAGCCACCCAAACTTTACACCCCTCTTCCCTGGCTTTTCTAGCATACGCACCTAAGAACAGTGTGTTACGTTTACACACTTATCAACACACTTTCCTGCAGCCACTTTCAACACACATTTTGGTGTAACACACCACCCACTACACACTCTTTGCCAAAAGTGTGTTGGTCTCAAAAGTGTGTTGCAAATTTGTGTGCAGAACTCGCTATGCATGTTCCTGTAACACACTGTTCTTAGAGTGTAGAGATGGCGCCACCCATCAACATCAATTACCTCTCTGTATGCTTACAACCATCTTTATCCAACGTGAATAATGTATTTATCTCACACAGTTGGAACTGAGTCTGGACCAAGAATGTGTTCAGAAAGTGACACTTCTGCTAAAGATTTGAGCCCCACAGAGAGGCCTTCTGATGACTCCCTCAGGTGCAGAATGCGCCACCCTCTGTACTCCCCCACCCTACCCCCTGTTGTACCGTGTGTAGTAAACACCACCCCCCAGCCCCTCCCCAACCTATCCTGTACCCCTTCAGCCATTACCAGGAAAACAAACACCCCAGTCAACAGGTCCGGGAAATGGAGGAAAAACCTCCCCAGAGCCGTTATTTACACCAGTGTTAATTTTCACAACGCAGGTAGGTGTGAAAACACTGCAGGGCTCACTGCCTCCTGGGTGAGGTGGAGGAGCACAGAGGGAAAGTCTATAGAAAAAGCTTATTTATATGTGATTTCATGGCAATCACCTGTATGATTCACTATTGGCCATGTATGATTCAAGAGCATACACTAATCTATCTTATGGGATATATACATTTAACAGCAAATTGATAGAAAATTCAGCAAATGGGTTATAAGAAAACCGTTGCTAATTTTAGCCCTGTAGTGTTTATGCTACAAGCAAAACCATTGCTAATTCTAGCCATGCAGTGTTTTCACACCTACCTGCGTTGTGAAATTTAACACTGGTGTAAATAACAGCTCTGGGGAGGGTTTTCCTCCATTTACCGGACCTGGTCAAGAATTTCTTCAAATTGCACGAGGGACGTATTATGTTCACACAGACTACGACAGGAATAACACCGCTGGTATACACATCGGGGTTTGGGGATCATACTATGCGAGGAGGCCACACGTTGTGAGGGATATAGCACTCCATTTAAACTGCATACCCTCTTGAGTCTATAATAAACCAAGAAGAGAGGCTGAAATAGGTTATCTTATAGGCATACTAAGTTATAGTGTAATTTGGCAAGAAATACATTGAGTTGGCGAGCAGCGGTTATTATCATATATAATAATAGTTTTTATTTCATCAATCGAATAAGACATGCTGAGGAGGAATGCCAATGTTCCTTTGCTTTTTGCTAGATTTGTGTTGAAACATAGCACGCATGTAATATTAGTACTTGCATACTCTGCCTTGGAGCATCTTTATTTGATATATAATAATAATTGGACATCACCTTACCAATAACATCCGATTTACACGTGGTAAGACCAAATAGATATCGGCTGCTAATTTTTTAATGTATTTTGTGTAAGAAATGTTGATTATAAGTAGATTTCCCGCAGAACCCAAATAAAAGGTGAGCTGTGTGAAGGGTTCGTACCAGGCAACACAGTTACTAGGTGGTTAGAAAAAAGATTCGGTAAATTTCTCATTTTTTCCCCATAGCTACAAGAATATACCACTTCCATGCTCTGACATGGAGTTTCTGTATTTTATATTAACAGTTGATAACAATGCAATATATCGAGGCATCCGCTTTTCACATGGCTATGCGAACTGAATGATAGTTGCAAGATGCAAGAAATGTTGATTTTAAGCAGCTTTTGCACTGAGCCCGAATAAAAAGTGAAGTCTGTGACGGCTTCTGACATGGTAACACATTTACAAAACTATCATTTTACCAATATACGCTGCCTGGTGCACTCTGTACATGGACTACTATCAACACCCGATCTGTCCCGGGCTACTCCCAGCCTACAGACCCCTGCCACAGTAAAGGGGCAGAGGCAAGGGAAGGATATGTCTTGGCGTATATTAGTAATGCTATAAGTAAACTTCAAAAACCTACCATTCTTTATACCCTGTCTAAAGTTTTTGCCATATGCTAGACAACAGAGGTTGAATGGGAAGCGATTATAGACATAAAAACCCTTTAGCTCACTATAAGTCTTTACCAGCCGTATGTTGTTTACCATGATATTGTATGAATGTGGCTCTTTCGAGTAACTCGAAGGCTGCATTATGGCATCAACCTATGCTAACAGGGTTGATGTGATGAATGAAGCAGTCCTGGTAAGTATACTCGGCAAGGCTGCATTCATGAATCATGAAGATAAGCGGTATAGCAGACTAAGCAACGCTTAAAGGGTAACACCCTATTGAGACATAATAAAAACAACTTTTAGGAGAAAGTTCCCTTTCTTGCCGCCAGGACCTGTAGCGCCACCTGGTGTTGCACCTGGCACCCATGGCCCTGATAAGACATGATAAACCCTCACCATTTACATCCCTGCCACTCCCCCCCCACCCCCCCCCACAACATCCCTGCCACCCCCCCCCCCCCCCAACATCCCTGCCACCCCCCCCCCCCCCCCCCCCCAACATCCCTGCCACCCCCCTCCCCCCAACATCCCTGCCACCCCCCGATATGTGGACCCAGCACTCTACCTACACTATATGCAGCAACCCTCTAAGGGGGACAGGGTGTTTTAATGTGCTCTGTTCTCTACCAGTTAATAAAAACGTTATGCAACGTTATTTAATGTTTCTCTATCGCTTCCTATTGTGACAAAACGTTGAATAACGTGTAAAATATTATCATATAAATAATGTTTTTTTGCTAGCTCGGTTTGTTGGTAAAATAACGTATTTTGTTAGCTCCGGTTGTTGGTATGATACATAAAAGCAGCGTTGGTAAGTATCTCATCAAGGCTGCATTCATGCATCATGACCACCAAGGGATGGATGTGATGCACTGATGCGCTTATAGTGAGTTACCCGTCAGCACCGCATTGGTACCTCAATAAATGTTGCTTTAGGACAACACACTGTCCTTAAAGAGCTAGCCATGTAGGTACTAGATTATATCAAATTACTACTGAGAAAGCCCCCCGAGGCCCCAAACCCTCCCTATGTAGCCAATGTCCACAAGTTTTCTTTTCCTGCTGTTGCTACTTATAGGTTAGTTTTGACAGCGTCTCATGGATGGTTTTGAAGGGAATTTGAGCAGGGTTGAACGTGTTTACATTCATGTCTTTTTGAAACAGTTGAAGTGTTGCCATGGTGAGGTGTGCAGAGTGCTGCCACCTGGCGGCCTGTGGCGGCAGGTGGAGGAACTAGACCCCTACGGTGAGGTCTGTACACAGACAATGAGTGATCACTGAGAGCCTTTTCATAAGGCGAGTTTACGCTATCGTAAATTTAGTGTGTTTCATAAGGCGGTATCGTTATTTTCGCTATCGTTGTAGCTCGCGTTACTTTTCTCGGGTATTTTCGGTTAGCTCTCGTTAAAAGTAAAATTGAAGTGTATTTCATAACCAATAACGAGAGCGTTTTACGATATCGTTAAAAAAAAAAACGAAGGTTACGAGACCGATTTTTGTGTTTCATAACCATTATTTATGGGGACCTTAACCCCTGGTGATAAATATTTTTATTGATGAAAAAAATTCCGAAAAGTGAAAGAGAGGCGAGACAATGTATCCCATATGACGTATATGAAATATTAGATTCAACCATACCTTTCTGACCATTTTATAGCAGTTTTAGTAAATATTTTGGACTCTGCCATTTTAGCGCTATCGTAGCGCTCTCGTAAAAATTGCTGGATTTTCACGATATCGTTAATTGGGATTCCACCCCCAAATGTTTTTTATATCCTAGGTGGCTAACACGAATGGTTATATTTTCTTTGACATCTCCGCCTTGGTTTGTAATAGTGGAACCCCAAATACACTTTTGGTAAGAACTACATCAGTACCATTGTCACCGGTAGGCAAAATGCAGCAAGGGGACGCACATTACGTTCCTATTTTTGATGTAAATGGCCGCAAAATCAAACGATATAGAACGAGGATTAATCCTCTAGACCATTGGACTGCAGAAGAATTTCGTAGAAGATACCGTCTAACCAAAAACATTGCACTAGAGCTGATAGCCGACTTTACTGAATGGTATCCCAAAAATCTGACAGAACAAGGGGGCTCTATACCATTTGACCAGCGTGTAAGTACACATTTATACATCATTGTTTAAACTGTACAGCAGTACTTCTCCAAAATAACTAATATGGATTAGGTGTATTACATTCTACCCAAGATATACAGTATTTATTGGTTTGATTTATTACTATTTGGCCATAAGTATAATGACCTGTGCATTCTTTTTCAGTTCTGCCTTGCCCTTAGGTACCTGGCGACTGGGGCCAATTACTCCACAATAGCCCAGTCCCAGGGCGTTTCCTTGTCATCTGTTACGCGCTGTCTATATGAGGTGTTGGATTTCTTCGAAGATAGAATGGATGCGTACATTAAATTCCCGGACACAAGGGCCAAAATGTTATTGGCAGCGGCAGATTGGCAGGATGAGATAGGGCGTCCCAGATGCATTGGGGCGATGGATGGCACCCATGTGGCTGTGAAAAGGCCATATTTCAACGAACCCTCGTATATTAATCGCAAGGGCTACCATTCTTTGAATGTGATGGTAAATATTCTTGACATATATGGAATTAGTTATTTGTAGGCTTATCTATAATTGTATCTTAGAGTGATGTTGTAATTTGTGTAATATACAATGTAAACATTAGTAATGGGGAAATAAAGAATAGCACCTGAATTTTACGATAGCGACCTGAATTTTACGATAGCGCCATGAAGTGTCATATTCTCCAAAAATGTAAACTTTTTTAACAAATATACCAATTTTTTGTTTTTAGGTGATATGTGATGTCAACAAGAAGTTCATTCATGTGGACCCATGTTATGGAGGCTCGGTAGGTGATGCGCTCGTCTACAATAACAGCGAGATAAGCGAGGGGAGTGAAGACGGGTTGCTCTATGACTTTTTCTTCCTGGCTGATTCTGGGTACGTTAAATGAAGGCTACATAATGATTTTAATTCCTAATTTTGTCTTACAATTATAATGCCATTTGTAACATCGCTAAGTTTACTTGCAAAACTTATATGGCTATACCGGTAATACCTACTAAATACTAAATAATGCATAGCTCTTAAAACATAAATCCATAATAAACTATTTATCATTGCTTTTGTTTTACAGATATGGCTTGAAGAAAAATGTCTTCACCCCTATAGACCACCCTGCCGATGACCAAGATCGCGCTTTCAATAAGTGGCTAAAGAAATGGCGATCTCTTATAGAGCGTGCTATAGGGCTGTGGAAGCAGAGATGGAGGTAATTGAATTATTCTGCATTAGCGTTACCTAAAGTAACTGAATTATAATATGTAAAAATGTATACATATCTGTTTCAATAAGTTTATCATGTTAGTTAGCCTACACTATCCTTATGAAGTTATGCTGCAATTCACCTTTTCCATTTTTTATAGGTGTCTAGATAGTTCGGCGGGGTACCTGATGCATGACCCGGATATATGCGCCAAAATTTGCATAGCGACTGCTTGTTTGCACAATATATGCATAGATAATAATCTTGCAATGGAGCATGACGACGACGATGATGACGATGGCTGGGCCCCAATCCAACAACCTCTGCTGCAGCCCGCCCAGTTTGTACAGGCCCATGAGCACCTTGCTGCCCGAGGTGCTTACATGGATGAGTATTTTATTGCTCCATTTGATGAAAATGACGTGTAATACCTACTGAAAGTCTGAGCAACCAATATTATATCCTACATCACTGTAACCCTATAGTTGAATTTCGAGAATAACATCTATCAATAACGGTTAAATATAAGCATTCAATTAAAACACACATTCAATTATATGATTGTACAAAATTTATTTTTTAATTGGTGGAGAACTTTTATGCATTATCTTTTGAATTTTGACCGGCTTTAAATGATTCATAGTAGTCTGGTTTGTTGACACGATACGTCGTCCAAGGCTTTGGGACTGTGCCAGCTGCCCTCTTCTTGAAGACAGTCGTGGCTTTGGTGCCGGGGATTCCTATAATGTAAAAAATGCGACGGTTGAAATGTCTTCATGAAAAATTTGTATTATATCAATGGAAGTTTACTATTTCCATATGAATATATGGGAATTTAAGTCTAAGTTACAGTCCATTATTGAATATGATATGGGATTCACATGAACAAAAAGTTTACCTGTCACTGCTTCATCCCCGGCGTAGTCCAGTGCCATTATGTCCTCCCTCAGCAGCTGTTTCTCGTCAGGGATGGCGGGCGCACCGGTTTTGGACATCATCTTTTTCAAGACCCGCAACTGTTCAGAAGCGTCAAGAATATGTAACATGTCATAAGGTTTAAAAATATGATACAGTCACTTCTTGTAACATTATATTGTGTAAGCAGCTATCGTTAACTCATGTTAAAAAACCTATACTTCATTTGCTGAGAGATATGATATACTCAATCCATGTAAGGTTCTGTTGTGTAAGGAGGTATCGTTAACTCTGGCATTTGGGTTGACATTTGATATAGTCACTTCATGTAACCTCTTGTGGTGTAAGTAGCTATCGTTAAATCACAGCTAAACAGCTATACTTCATTTTGTTTAGTAACATATAGTAAGCTTTAGAGATATGATTGATTTCACAGTCACATTTTGTGTATACCTTGTCCTTTGCGGCACCCACAAAATCCGTTATTTTGTTCTTACACTGGTCCACCGTCCTGTGTTGCACGGATATGTCATTGACAAAGTCTGTAGAAAAACAATCAATTGTACATTGTGAGTAAAGAAAAAGTTATGTTACATAAACGACTACAATGTAAACAGCTCTGTCTAAGATTCCTGTGCTTTATGTTTATTTATTTTAGAAGTTAGGAATTATAAAAAAACATCTCATCTCATTACTGTTATCTGTAGTATTCACAGAGTGTACTATAAGAAAAAAAAGCAGGAAAGTGTAAGATGAAATTCATGTTGCCGTTATTGCATGGGATATTTTATTTGGGTATTCATTACCTGATACTTCCTGCCAAGCCCTAGTTCGACTGTCATTCCCACCTGAGTGGTACTCATACGGCCCTTTCAGGAACTTCCGGCGCGCATTTGCGGCTATAAACAAATTTATAATCTCTCCCCTGGTCCAGTTCTTCCCCTTAAAACCTTTGGGCCTGGGGTCGAAATCTTGGTTCGATTCTTTTAGAACCGCATCTCGATCTACTTGGACCTTCTTCCTCGTTTTCCCAGCTGCTTTTGGCTTGACCATAGCTGGGTCATTGTCAGGGGTTTTACGTTGGCCTCTACCCGCACCTTTCAGGCCCTTGTCCTTCACCTAGTCAAAACAATAACATTGGTTTGAATAAACCTCCAGAAATAAATACTTTGGGTAGTATAAGTGAAATGGGGATAATGTGACGAGATAACATAACACGTAAATATACTAACATAGAAAACATTTTACCTTAGGCATTGTGTTTGCTATAGTGCTGATCCGATTGTAGTGTTCACCAACGGAAAACAGAGGACGTCCGCTGAAATGCTGCACCCTTTATACCCTTCATTCAGTTAACAATTCTTCCACTAGGGCCGCATGCGTATACGCATACGTATAGAACCCCTTGCGGATTGTAGGGTGCCTTACAGGGGCATCCTCACGACTCACACTTACAAGATAAGAGACTAGGAGAGTACTATAATTGTGAGTGGCAAACGTTCGCTGAGAATATTGGTTTCTTATTGTATGGAGTTCTAGTAGCGTGTGCATATCATCATACACCTTATACCGTATATATAGGGATAATCTCCTATTGGTAAAAAAAAATCTTACGTGAGATTATACAGCTATATTACATGAAGAAGTCATGTATCTAATGATATAGGAAATTCTTTATTTCTTTAAAAATGCAATCATTAAAAACAAAGCGACAATTGTGTGAAAAACTGATTCTTGCACTATTTTTATTGATTTTTTCAAAACACAATATCCCTGGCAAAATAAGGATAAGGCCATTCAGTAAGTCATTATAACGATATACATAAATGCCCCCCCCCCCCACTCATACATTAAATATTGTTGGTAACATCAATATAACTAGAGTATCATCATAGATTACCAATTTTACAGTAAACCAATATCTGTCGGCACAGAATATGGTTTATGCATGGAAGCGCCCCATCAAATTATCAACTGGTTTCTCTTGTATTCTTTATTAGTATACAATGATGAAAGGGATGAGTTGACGATAGCCCCTTAAATTGATTTACACCCTCCCCAAGCACCCCCCCCCCCCCATAGAGCATTTCTTGTCTTTATTAGTATACAATGAACAAATGCGTGACTTGACGATAGCGCCTTCAAATGAATTATAGCCTCCCCAAGCACCCCCCCCCCCATAGACCTTTTTTTTTCTTCATAAGTATACAATGAACAAATGGGTCACTTGACGATAGCGCCTTCAATTGAATGACACCCTCCCCAAGCACCCCCCACCCATAGAGGATTTTTTTTCTTTATTAGTATACAATGAACAAATGCGTCACTTGACGATAGCGCCTTCAAATGAATTATAGCCTACCCTAGCACCCCCCCCCCATAGAGCATATTTTTTATTTATTTGTATACAATGAACAAATGCGTCACTTGACAATAGCCCTTCAAATGAATTATAGCCTCCCCTAGCACCCCCCCCCCCATAGAGCTTTTTTTAAATTTATTAGTATACAATGAACAAATGCGTCACTTTACGATAGCGCCTTCAAATGAATTATAGACTCCCGAAGCACCCCTCTCCAATAGACAATATATTTTCTTTATTAGTATAGCTAGTCAGTCTCTACCGAACAGTCGAGTGTCGGGACTTCAATTTTATTGGGCGATGGTATGGCCGCATTACGGCCCACATGTATTTTGTAGGACAGGGTGTAGCCCGTGTCTTCTTCACTCGGAAACATGTCGGTGGGAACGGTTACTTCTGCAAAAAATATAAAAACATGAAATTATTAGCTACGGTTAACTGAAATACATCTGACGTTACCAGGGTGCGTGCACATCACATACATGTCATTTACAAAAACTGAAATGGTTGAGAGTGAATGGGAATATTTCACAGACATTAAGCCAGAATTAACCCCCCCTAATCAATATAAAAACATGAAATTATTAGCTACGGTTAACTGAAATACATCTGACGTTACCAGGGTGCGTGCACATCACATACATGTCATTTACAAATACTAAAATGGTTGAGAGTGAATGGGAATATTTCACAGACATTAAGCCAGAATTAACACCCCCTAATCAATACTTACCACCTGCATTTGGGGATTCCTGTTCCCTCGTTTCTTCTTCTTGTTCGTCATCAGGCTGCTGGTCTAGCTTGGGGAGGGCGCTCGCGTATAGTGAGAGTAGTACCCCTGACAAATTGTTCATGCCTGCAACATATACACAATCATAAATAATAAACCTGCTTGTACCGTATACGTTTATAGAGTCATGTTATTTAACCTCCAATTGAGAAAGCAGTTATCGTAAAGTTAGGTGAAAATAGCTCTCGTAAAATGTTGTTTCAGTTTATAGAGTAATGTTATTTAACCTGGTATTGAGAAAGCAGCTATCGTAAAGTTAGGTGTAAATAGCTTTGGTTTAAATTTGTTTTAGTCCCTACATCAATCAGTGTATCATAAATTTAATATTTTGTTTACATTATACTTACTCTCAACTGCCTTCGTGTTGTTGGTGAGGTGAGACTGCAAGGTCTCACCTGTGTACTTTTGGCGCTTGTTCAGCTGGCGGATGCACTCGAGTGCTATCCGCTGATTGGAGACCAAACCGTCCAGAGTCAGCGTATTTGTTGCTTGGTATTTACTTTGCTGTTCAGCAAGTTGTGTCTGTGTATCTCTTAACTCTTTCAGTAAAGTGTCAATTTCCACATTGTCTTTCTCCTGAGATGCTTCACTATCAGCATGGTTAGATTGACTCGGGCCACAATGCTGGTTGGTCAAGGCGTGTATCACTTGCTCCGCAGCATATAGCCGTCCCGGAATTTTCGCAAGATCTCCAATACTTACATAGTCATCACTTTGGATTATAGAGTCTCTTGTTAGTGCCTCATGTGTTAGACTCTGGATAATTTGTTCCGCATAATCGAGCCTCTCATTTAATCTCTTCAAATGCGGCATCGTGACATGCTCTTCGTTTGGTTGGTTGCAGGGGCTGCTCACGACTTGCTCTTTCACGCTGTGTATAACTTCTTTCAGAGAATCCAGCCTCTCCTTCAATGTCTCGAGATCGCCCATGGTAACAGGGGGTTGTTTTGCCTGGTTGGAGCTACTGTTTGCCAATTGCTCTTTCAATCCCTGTAGCATTTCATGTTGAGAATTCACCCTCTCCTTGAGTGTCGCCACATCACCCATGGTAACACAATCGTTGTTTTCTTGCTTAGACTCAGTGTTCAGCACTTGTTGTTTCAAAGTCTCTATCAGTTGATTCTGCGAATCCAGCCTGGCGTTCACTTTCACCAGATCAGCCATGCTTACACAGTCTTCTTTAGTTTCGTTTTCCTCTTTGGAGTCAGTCTTGAGCAATTCTTCTCTGAACGTCTGCATCACTTCATTTTGACTATCCAGCCTGGCGTTCACTTTCAACAGATCAGCCATGCTTACACAGTCTTCTTTAGTTTCGTTTTCCTCTTTGGAGTGAGTCTTGAGCAATTCTTCTCTCAACGTCTGCATCACTTCATTTTGACTATCCAGCCTCTTGTTGACTTTAGCCAGATCTGCGATGGTAGCCACATCAACATCACAGTGTTGTTTTCCAGTTGTTGTCTCTGTGCTGACGGGATCATCACTCAGCTGGCGGATTGCTTGTTGTTTATATATTTCAATGAGTTGATCTGCAGCATGAAGTCTAGCAGTGAGTGCAGCCACATCAATATCACAGTGTTCTTTTGCAGTTGTTGTGTCAGTGGTGAGCGGTTCATCACTCAGCTGGCCGATGGGTGAATGAGGCTCATACGAACTACCATCCCTCAGCTGTTTGAGAATACGGTAAAAGGACCCTATTGAAAAAATAAAAACGGTATAATAAGAATTTACTACATGCTATAGCGTCATCAAAGTAACGACAGCGTCCCCAACCCCCCCCCCCCCCCACCCCCCTCCCCAGCTATACACAATTCTATTTATTTATAATAATACACTCAAGAAATGCTTCAGTTTAGGATAGCCCCATGAAATTAACGAGAGCACCCCCCCCCCCCGAACACTACACTAACTGTATTGTTGGTTATTATAGAAAAACAAATTGTGGGTAGTGAATGATCATGGTAATGGTAGGTAAGGGCGCCAATAATAAGGAATGCCAAATGCATTATTAATTAATAAAAAATTTTTGGTTGTTAATTTGCACTACTTATTTTGAAGAATGACATGAACTTACTCGGTCCTTGATGGCCCTGATCAGAGTCAGACCCGGAACTGGAGCCCGTTCCTGATTGGGAGGAAGATCCTGATGTAGATCCTGATGATGATTCGATTCCGTATCCCGACGCGCAGTTGGACTCTTTCTCCTGAGGCGAGGTCTCGCCCTCAGACTGGCTGTTGGAACTATCGGAGGAGGATTTAGTGGTTGGCTTTTTGAAAGTGGGCGGGTATTGCTTCATCTGGGCCTTGGTGGGTGTTGGATACGTACATAATCTTTGAAAAAGGTAAGATAAAGAAGGGGTTATAATGAAATTATGGAATTTGCACTAAGTATATAAAAAAATACGTTATCGTTATGTGTTACAATTATGAAGGTTCTACACTAAATATATAGAAGTTGACGTTATCTTTAACTGTCACAATCATGAAGCTTGTATACATTATTGTTAATAAGTCAGAATATGAAATTACCTGTTGGTGACGATGTCCTTGTCTGGGGTGATTGTTGTTTTTTTCCCTTTTGGGGAACGTCCTTTTGTCTTACCTATATAAAGATAACATATGTGATGGAATGATATTCATGACCCAGTAGTCTATGTACTGTTTCTGGGGTTGGAGGACAATCAGTAATGCTATGTACAAATTGAGAGGGGTTCAAATCATATTGACCATTGATATCTCCTCTCCACCCCCATTAGTATACAGAGGAGATATGCTTAAACCAAATAGGAGCTGCTCATTTAAACCGTTGGCACATATATTGATTGCAACTATTATATATATACATAATTACATGTCGTTATCGTAAAAAAGTACATGTGAGAGCATGTTGGAAATTGAGCAATCCAGCAGTGCGGACATTCTCACCTTGCGGTCTTGATTTTTTCCCATCCAGGGGGAGAAGTTCAGCTTCTTCACTTGCTTTTTCGGACGCGCCTTTGGTCTTGGATTTTTTCCCATCCAGGGGGAGAAGTTCAGCTTCTTCACTTGCTTTTTCGGACGCGCCTTTGGTCTTGGATTTTTTCCCATCCAGGGGGAGAAGTTCAGCTTCTTCACTTGCTTTTTCGGACGCGCCTTTGGTCTTGGCTACAATAAACCAAAAGCATTGTAATTTCACTTAAATTTGTAATGTCTTGAAATATTGAACACTATTTTATTTTTAATTGTGTAGGGTATGGCATTTTGTATTACTTATGGTGTGAGGAAAGCACTGATCGGTGGTTTAATATAATTGTACCCGCTATCGTAAAAAAAAACTAACTTTGAAAAGGGTTACTTATGGTGTGAGAAAAGCACTGATCTGTGCTTTCATTAGTAAATACTTTTTTGAAAAAAATATATTATGTTTAAATTCACCTCCGGGAGTGGACCTCTGGCCTTTGGACCTGGAGGGGGTCTTGGGGTCCGTGCCGGCTTTTGGGCCGTCAGCTGGTTTGTTACGCGATGATTTTGACCGAGATGTGTCATCTTCCGGGTGGTCGCCTCCACTACCCTCTTCGTCCTCCTGTTGTTGTTTCGCCCCCTTCCTTTTTCTGTTGACTACATAAAGAGTAATGTATTTGGGTTAGATGTGCAACATTGCATGCACCAGCACAAGCATTACATCTCACCGTGACCAGACATTTCCATATTTCTACAATCAAGGCATAAACAAACTAGGGAAACAAAATTAATGGGAGTAGCCTATTTATATACCAAATGGTTTTTGAATGATGGGATAAGTATTTAGCGAGAGCGAAATACAAAATAAAAATAAGCTCATTCATGTTATAATAGATACATATCTACAGCGTATAGTAGGTGATAAATACGAGTGACTTACCTTTGCGGAAATCTGAATATAGTGCAAGGTCTGGTTTAACAGCTGCAGCTGGTTGTGCAGGCACGTTGTCTTCTTGCTGACTCTCATTGTCCAGCGCAGCTTCTTGGGGTTCATCATCTTCATTGTGTGGCTCCTCCTGTTCTGGTGCCGTGTAGTGGAACATCGGCCCCTCCTTTTTTACATTGTATTGAAGGAGGCCTATGAATGTAAGAAATATAAAAATATTTATGCACTGAACATGGTTTTTACGTATCATTATACATAAAACAATTGCCGTCCCAACCCTACCATCACCACTATACATTAATAAGTTGGGTAGAAATTAATTAGATAAGAAACGGATAACATGACGTCATGTGTAATTATGTAAGACTTTTAGTGCCAGAAATTATCTCTTGACAATGAACGTACATTCAATCACAGAGTAGTTAATATCTGAAAAAGGATTGACCCATGCCATGTAGGATACTTGAAAGGGAAGAAATAATGCACTTATGTAAAACTTACCAGCAACCTCGCGATTAGGAACACCCCTCCAGTGGAGGGCATACAGGTACGGGAGGGTGGGAATGAAGCGTTTGTCTTTCTGAGGTATGAGGCCCGTCCGCCCATAGAAGTGGAACGCTTCCAAATTCTATAAAAGACATGATATGTCTAAATTTATGATATCAACAGGTGTTATTGTTGGACTATATGTGCACACACATATGGAAATTATCGAGAGGGTGACAGTAGAAATAAAATACATCTGTTGCTTTCAACATGGCCCTACCTGGCCACAAGGAGCATTTAATTCATATGTTATAATATAGGATCTATACCTCATAATGCAGGGGAAATTTTTATTTTGAGCACATCACCAAAAAAACTCGATAAGTGGTCACATGACCTGCTGTGTGATTGTCTAATATATCCAATACTTACAGCCTTGACGCATGTGGAGCTGTAGTCTGTGAGTTTTTTGGTGAGATCATGGTGACTGTAATCCGTGTTGCCAGCGCCACGCACCATCCTCCGCATGGTCTCACAGGCCGTCCACTTTCTGTCTTTGTCTGGGTTGAAGCTTTGGAAGGTTGGCTTGTCAAGATTGGCGGCCTCGAATAACGCAAGCAGTTCACCTCTTTTCCACCATGGTTTCTTCTTTTTCTCGGCTGGATGAAGCAGAATATATGTATCTCCATGCCAATAGTAAGTTAAAACAGTCCTTCATGTATTACATATGGGTAGAATTGATAATTTTGGATGTGATATTATGTAACCATAGGGTAACAGTGACTTAATGATGATTACTTATACATGTTGTACCATAATTAATACAGAATAAATGTTAGGGGCATGAGGGTAAATATGTTAAAAACTATGTATGAATTCAATAGACATTACATTGAGATAGTGTGTAAAATAGGTGGAATGCAAAAGAAACAACTCACCAGTTTCATCAGTTGGTTTGGTGGGTGTTTTCTTAGTTTTAGCTGGTGCCTTGGCGGTCCCTTTACTGTTTATTGGGGTTTTGTCGTTTACTGCTGTACTCGTCTTTCTCGTTGCCCGTGTAGTGGTTGCTTTAGAGGTACTGGGGGTTGCGTCCGATGATGTGCTGGGGGTGGCTTTGGGCGCTTTACCTCCCCGTTTTTTCTTTTGGGGGGGCACATAATCCCCAATCGCATCCTCTTGATAGTCGAGAGTATCCGAACTTTCATATCGAGTATTCTCCACCTCCGACACCTGACCAAAGTACAAAAGATATTTATGATGTAAACTTAAGATAGGGACAAATCTCATGAACATGTTGTAAGGATTTCTCTGATGTTATAGTAGCATTGCATTGGTGACAAAGTAAACTACTCGTAGCCTTAAATTGACATAGTACAGCTATAAGATAAAAATTAACGATAGCGTATATAAAGTTACGATAGCACTTTGCTTACAAAGATTATAAGGTTGTGAATTTTGTAAATAGTTATCTGTGGATACCAGACATTTAATACATTATTATATATTACATATACATGGGTTTTGTTATACTGTAAGGTATGATATCAAAATTAACGATAGCGTATATAAAGTTACGATAGCACATCACGAAAGTTACAAGAGCGTGTTGTTTGGGAAATTTTACCAAAAAGGTTCAACGTAGCTGCTAAGATAATAGAAGTAAACAATATATATATCAATATTCTGGTATAGACAGATGCACATAGGGAAGAAATAAAGATGGAAATATTAAGACTTGACCTATAACGGGTGCATAGTAAATACCAATAGGGGAGGAAAGTTACGATACCGGTAAAGATTCAATCATCTAAATAACACTGTTTGATATGTCATATAGGGCAATCAAGGTGCAGCGTCAACTACATACATTGTGTTCATAATATATTTACCTTCGAATGTAACATATACACACTATACCAATGGGAAATATACCGTACGCTATCGTAGAAACTTACCGGCAACATGGGTTGCAAATGCACCTATTATCGGTCACAACACAGCACGCTTTTCGGTATTACAGTGAATAAAATACTAATATGGACAGGTACACGCTACCATAACATACGAATAGTGATAATGAAACATATTCTTACTTGTTGTTTCGTGCGAGTCATGTTATATTGCTATAAGAAGAGATATCCAACACTGCGGGAGTCGTTCTTAGCTATCCGTAGGAGGTATCCGATCGAGGCTGAATATGACGTCACATGGGGCTTTTCCAGGGAATTCCGTACTGGCGCGCGCTATTTGAACAAATAAGACGGGCCCCGGCCAACTTTACGAGAGCTGACATTTAACGAGAGCGGTTTTAACGATATCGTCAAAATTGAACAAAGTAAAGGTAGCGCAGGCTGAGACCGTTTCATAACGCGGTATCGCTAAAATATTTTACGATACCGCTAAAAGTAAAGTTAAGAGAGCTGGTTATGAAATACACTCATTTTAGACCATTTTCGCTCTCGTTAAATCGCTATCGTTAATTTTACCGGCTATCGTAAAAAAGACCAAACTTATGAAAAGACTCTCAGAGGTGCTAGAAGCATGTCAGTGGTAGCACTGTAAGGGCTGCATACTGCTTTAATGTGCTAGAACCAGGTCAGTGGTAGCCTTGTAAGGGCTGCATACTGCTTTAATGTAGCAGAAACAGGTCAGGGGTAGCCCTGTAAGGGCTGCATACTGCTTTAATGTAGCAGAAACAGGTCAGGGGTAGCCCTGTAAGGGCTGCATACTGCTTTAGAGGAACAAGATCATGGTTAACCATTTAAGGACTGCATACTGCTTTAATGTGCCAGAACCAGGTCAGGATCAGCCTTTAAGGGCTGCAAACTGCTTAAATGTAGCAGAAACAGGTCACGGGTTAGTTCTTTAAGGACTGTATACTGCTTTAATGTACCGGAACATGGGCAGAGTTAACCCCGTAAAGACTGCGTACAGCTTTAATGTACCAGAATAAGGTCGCGGTTAACCATTTAAATGCTGCATAGCTGTTATGTGCAGGAACCAGGTCAGCAATAACCCTTTAAGGGCTGCATACTGCTTTAATGTACACAGAGAAAAGAAACAGCATCAAAAGGGAGTCCAGCTTGCCTCCAGAATGACTCCCCTCTTTAGGGGGGTCCAGGTCGCCTAAGGGAGCCTAGGTGACTCTCTGGAAGACCTAAGTGAGTCACCTGGGGGAGTCATATGACCCAGAAAGCTATATGACTCCCCCAGGTGACTCCTTTAGGTCAGCAAGCGAGTCACTTAGGCTCCCTTTTGCCACCTGGACTCCCTTATAGAGGGGAGTCATTCTGGAGGCAAGCTGGACTCCCTTTTGACGCTGTTTCTTTTCTCTGTGTAGCAGAAAAAGAAATCAGCATGAACCCTTATGAAAGAAGTCCCCTATACCGAGGGATTGAACACTGGAACCGTCTGAATCCGGTTAACAGTATGGACAACAATTTTCGACAGCTATTAAGAGTGGTGATTAGGTAATCTAGCTCCATACTATCGGTTTTAATAATTTAGATACCAATGCCAAATAAAAAAAAGGTTTGTTTCAGGTAACATGGGAAGAAACTCTAGGGTCGGTAGGTCGGATTTTTTTTTTTTTTCTTTTTTTTTTTTACAGCTCCCCTGGATACCCTAAAATCGACCCAAAAACTGTAAAAATGGAAATATATTTGTCAAAAATTTCGTAAACCTAAATTTGACCCCAAAAAAGTCTAAAAATATAATTTCTTCAAAATTGCATAAAAAACAACAACATAGGGTCGGCCCTGTTTAAATAGGATCAGTCGGGTGACCTGAAACAAACCTTTTTTTTTTGGCCCAATTAAACTGTTCACAAGAAAGACTTTATTGTCTACTTTACTATCACAGCCTTCCTGAAAGGGATGCCATACTGGCGTATTGGTGGAGAACCCTCTCTTGTAAAGAGTTTCAGCCAAAAAGAAGTCCAAATATAATTACTTGAAGGACTGTATGCCGCTTTGATGTACTATAACAAGGTCATGCGTATTTTTGATAGGACCCTGTCGGGTTGGTTATGGAGCTGGTTACTGTGATGTGCTAGAACTGGACTGTAACCGGTGGTTGTATATGGACTGGACAAGCAGTGTCGCTGGTAAGTTGGTTATCTAACACTGACAGGTTGGAACCAACAAACCACTAAAGCAACTACTTATGTAAATTGGCTGAGATTCCGACGTCAGGCCTAATTCATCCACAAGTTTAACTTATAGATTTTCATTGGATGACGGAATGACGGCTGACTGACGTCAGTGGAATACGTATACAGGATTTGTTTAAGTTCTGTATTTCCCCGACAGATTGAAATCGAGAGGCCCCGTATTTCATTGAAACCCTTTGTAAGGGTTGAAACGAAATACAGGGCCTTGAGATTTCAATCTGGAGGGGAAGAACAGAACTTTAACTGATCCTCTATTTATTTTTAAATGCATTTGTCACATATTAAAGGAGAAAAAGACAATTTATTAACCTGCATCGTCCCCAAACACGTCCGAACGCCGCCATGACACCTTGCTCGACTTCACTTCCTGTCCCTGCGCGTGTGTTTTTTTTGAGTTTGTAAGAGTATTTATTTCATAAATGATTTTCATAGATACAATTATAATACATAAAATGCACATATGGATTTGCTATGATTTGGTGATTTGGTATCGCAAAAAAGTAATACCTCCCCTGTTTTGTACTATATCGTTGTTTTTTGTGCAAATTAGGCCTATTTTACGATTAAAAATAATTAATTTATTAAAGACGATCAAACGATAATCCCCCAAAAATGTAAAAAATTAGGCTCGTTCATACCGTCCGAGTTACGATAGGAAATTCCACCAGGACTCGACATTGGCGCTACTGTTTGTCTATGGGGATTTCTAAAGATCCATTTTTTCGCAGAATGTTCAAGTAAACAACCCTCAACCAAATTTTCTGGGGGGCTAGGGCCTAATTCAGCTATTGTACGTGTAAATATAGGATGTTTTGTAGTACTTGGGCTTGGTTTCAACCAAAAATATGGTATTTTAACCCCCAAACCAAGTCAATGAAAAAAAACCATTATCGTCTCAAAAACGAAAAAAGCTACGTCTTCCTAGATTCGTCCGGGAATCGAACCTGGGCCGCCACGGTGTAAGGCGAAAGCGCTAACCACTAGACCATCTCGGCCACACTGGCTATAGAAGCTTCAATTAGGGAGTTTGACCCGCTGACCTTTGGTATCCTTACGCCAGACCGGAAGTGAAGTTTTCGCGAAATACGGAGGTTTGAGGAAATACGGGGGCTGGTTATTCAGCTTTTGCGAAATACGAGGCTCAGTGTTTAGGCCTACCCGACTTGATTTTTCGTCAAACCATTTAAGGACGCACCCCATCCTTATTCAGGTGCACACAAGCTCATGCACAATTCGTACATAGATGTGTTGGAGCTATGTATATCATACATCAATTTGATCATATATAATGTCTCTTTCAAATCAGTTCCATTTTTTTAACTTTTGATACCTATGGAATGTATATGGAACAAAAACGTTCTTTTTTAGCTTCCTTTGCTTTCAATAGTATTATGGGATAGAAATGGAATATATTTATGGAATATAATGAGTGGGAACTGATCCTAGAGTGATTTCCGAGGACCCTTTTCTTTCTTTTACTGATATTCCAATTATTAAGGTCTACAGAGCTGTTCGAAGTTGCATAGTTACCAAAAAGTGGAGATTTTTGTCATTTTTCAGTGAAATTTCACATTTTTCGGTGAAATTTCACATTTTTTGGTAACTTTGCAACTTTGAACAGCTCTGCAGACCTTAATAATAGAAATATCAATAAAAGAAAGAAAAGGGTCCTAGGAAATTACTCCCCACTCATTATATTCAATAAATATACACCATTTCTATCCCATAATGCTATTGAAACCAAAGGAAGCTAAAAAATAACGTTTTTGTTCCATTTACATTCCACAGCAATAAAAATCAGAAAAAACTGAAATGATTTGATGGAGGCATTAAATACGGTCAAACCAATGTGCAATACACGTATCTCCAAGACTTTAAAGCCCAAATAATACATAATCATGGGCACACCTATAATAGGGTGGGGTGCGTCCTTAAAAATAATCCCTAATATTGACAGTCCTAGATGACAGTCAATATGGCGATCTTGCGACCGACTTACGACTAATTGTGATATAGATTGTATGGACATTAGGGTTGTATAGGCCACGGAAATGATATTACACATACCTACTTAAAGTGGCATTCTCACCAAGCAAGTCCCACTCACAATTCTAGTACTGTCCTAGTCTACTATGTGGTTAAGTGCGAGTGGTGAGAATGCCCCTTTAACAGCTTAGTATTGTGTCATTTGTATCTTATGTAATAAGTGTGCCTTAGCTCCCACAGCATAATGCCACACAATTCATACATAATCCTATAGGATTTGTAGCCTGTGTAGTGGAACATTAATGGTGCTATGCTACATTTGTATAAGTCATATTCAATGTATATAGCAGTGTTGCGGCCCTACATAAACCCACTCGTCAACTCGATACTTTATGCCATGTTGATTTAGTATAGTGGGTCATTTACACCCACTCACCCCCCGCCTTTATACTTTTCATAAAAGCCTATACATTTTTATTTTCTGTACTGATATCTCAGACCCCACAAACCCACACACAAGCCTGATACTTTATTTATTTATGCCATAGTCATTCAGTCTTTGCGAAAACTTTTTCATCCCACAGGACTTTCGGACCTGCAAATTTTCAATGTTGCAGGACCGGCAACATTTTTCAAGGACCGGAGAGCCACATATCTGACAACTTATGTTCTTAGGTAAAAAACATTTTTGTCCATTGAAAATGCATTGAATAACACAGTATATTGACAAACATATTTCAGGTTTAGAGACCAATTGAATTATTTTAGTTCAGAAATGCCCAGCATGTGACTGGACGTTCAGTCCTGCTACACTTGTCCATCTGCTGGACCCGTGGCATTTTAGGAGGACACTGTCACTGTCCTGCATGTTTTCGTAAAGACTGGTCATGTTGTTTAGTAGTGGAGCTATTCATAACCAACTCGCAAGTTTAACAGTAAATGCCGTTTTTATTTAACAGAGTGGAGTAACCTTAGACAACAAGAACCCACACACAAGTCCCATACTATGTTATTTTAACTTAGTATAGTGACACCTAATAGTTATACTATACAAAACCCCCCACTGCCTGAACATTACACAGGTCGTTTCTACTTGTTTATTGCCACCTTAAACTAAAGAAATCTATTTGACAGCCTGATACCATATGTCTTCTTTATTTTGTGTAGTGAAACCTTAGCCTCCACAGCACAATAATAATAAGATCATAAACCTGTGCCATTTTTATTTTGTGTAGGCTGAACAGTGAGTAGCTTAGTGGCTTAGTACTACATTTCTTTATGCCATACTTTAAACGTATATATTTTCGCGCCGTACATATTTTCGCGGATTTTAAAATCCGCGAAAATATGTACAGATTGAAAATTTATCCTATATAGCCCTATAACTACCATATTTCAAAATCCACGAATTGAAATCCCAGCTACATTGCAGTACAGGCCACGAAAATGTATATCAGCGAAAATATATACATTTACAGTATTCCTTTTTCTTTGGAAGTGTTAGTGGCGCCTTAGGCTGCTAAGTATTGTACCCACTTACCAGTTACATACAACCTGCTATTTTTATTAAGTGAAATGGTCTCCTAGCCTCCCAAACCCCCACACACTAGCCTGATACTACCCATTTATATAAGCCTATGACATTTTTATTTTGTGCACTGACACCTTATATTATATAAACCCAGTCACCAGCCTAATTCTACATTTGTATATTCCATATCTACATCATGTAGTCGCACCTTACCGGCTTAATACTACATTTGTTTATGCCCTTTCCATGTTGTGTGGCAGTGTCTGTGGCGCCTTAGGCTACATAAACTCACTCACCAGCTTAATACAACATGCCTTTTTTATTTAGTGTAGTGGCACCTTAGGCTACACTCTCCCCCGAGCAGCTCCCCCCCCCCCCACACACCAATCTCCAAGCAGATTCTCTCATCCGTTTCTACTGGCACTACTTCTTTCTCTGCCAAAATAAGTCAGATCATCCTGATAGCCTACCTACGCCATGCGTTTGATATACCTATTTATACACTTTTCAAATATCTAAAGGAAATATGAACATATGTTGTATAAAATCAGATAAATATTAGCCAGGGGTTTATGGTTTAAATTGAACACTTTCCCAAGAACTACTTTTGGTGTATGGAGACAGCAGTGTGTGATGGCAATAGGGGAGCAGACAAGCAGTACAGTTTTTCCCCCTTCTTTCACAGAAGATTTCCTGAAGTCAGAAGCTTTTGGCAGAGTCTTATTAGAGACTGTGCTGGGAGAGTGTGCACACACCTGTACCAGGAGTAGCACACTAGCTGCCCCTCTTACACCCATAAAACTACTCATCCAGACCGGCTCTGACATGTACTCTAATCTGCCCCCCTCCCCACCAAGAACCCATAGGCCAAACAAGACGGCGTGTTTCAAGCTGCCGAGACTGAAAATAAACAATATGCCAGACCGAAAAAAAAATAGATATAGGAAATAACCAGAAGCATTTTATACAACCTGGCAGGATTGCCCTTCGACTTGAATACACTACTACATCTCCAATATCATCAAAATTGTGTTTGTATTGCTATAATCATCTATGCCAGCCTGTTTTGCCAGACGAAATCTGGTTACCCTAAACTAACATTCTAGGCTGGAGGGCCGGAGGGCCTATCAATAAGACAGGTTTATATAGCATCAGCGGCAGGTGGCGCTACGGTCGGGTTAGTTTTATATGAGTCTTTACCCCGGGTGAAGTGAGGCCAAGTGGCAGAAACTGACGTTAAGGAGAACTGCATTGAACATGTCAATTAGGGATGCATGTCCACCTGGGGATCTCAAAAGTCTTAACTCATACTGATAATATATCACTTTACTCACTTTACTCCTAACTCTAATTCATCAGGGCATCTATTTATAATTTATTACGAAATACCTGCACTCAAATTCACGCCTGATGAGACACTATAGACTTGAAACCACATTCTTTCATTTCTTTAACAAAGAAATCAAAAGTATATTTAGTCTCAATACAAATTGGAGATCATTTGAACCAAAGCTCTACACTCTCCAGTCATAATTTATTGTGCCTGTATGTGATTGGTTGAGCGCCAGCATCCAGAATGAGCCTAAGCCATCTGATTGGCTGAAGCCTTGTTGCCATAGTTTACCCCTGTGGATGCATTGAACAAAAGTGTTCACTTTGTGGTAGTGATCCAACGAGTGAACTATACTTTACCGTTCCCAATAAGTCTTAACTCGTGTGGCTTGATGTATTCTTGTTGTAGGCTGCTTTGTAACCCTGACCAATATATATCATAAGGGGGAAGTTATGTGATATTATAAAGACTTAACCGCTACTAATTCACATATACATATGAGGGAAAACACATATTGGGGATTTCATGTATACAATTATCATCCATTCCGTATACATGTATTGGTGTATAGGCTAGTGCCCACAGTCACCACTGTGTGGCACTCCAATGCCACTACTGTGTGTATATAAGAGCCCACACTGCAGGCTGTGTCTCACGACCATGGGACAATGTTTTTGTCTCTGACCGGGTGCCGTCTCTGACCAGGTGCCGTCTCTGACCGGGTGCCGTCTCTGACCGGCTTGGCTTGATAAGGTCAAAATACTAGCAGCAGGAGGCTAATTATAATTATAACTATGATTGTATAACAACCGCCATAACGTTTTTCCAAATCCTTATATATATGAGTATAATTCCTTTTAAAACACCTTTTTCTGACACCTGGTCAGAGACGGCAGCCGGTCAGAGACGGCAGCCGGTCAGAGACGGCACCCGATCAGAGACAAAAACATTGTCCCAAGGTCGTGAGACACAGCCTGCAGTCTCAAGCACTGTGGTTGGTACTGCAGTGCTATTAACATCTACACTGTATGTAAGTAATAAACCTAACTACACACTTAATCTGCAACTTATTGTTTTAGCATACATGAATGTATTTTGTGCAGCTCATGCTTATGATGGCCCAAATATGACAGTATATAGCACTGTGAATTTTGTCGTAAAAACAACTTTTTTGATAACTGATATAACTGAATTAGATCTACTGACTTCGCCAATGAGCTAGACCGGCGACTTAATTAAAAACCTAATAGTAGAGAAACCAGATTAAACTAGGAAGGAGAGAATACATTGCAATAGCATAGATTTATTTGCATAAACATTGTAAAAACAAGGTGTTATAGAGTATGCCTGTAGACATGCATGCAGTCTTATAGGATCACTTTTTAGTTTCTTACCATAAATTCTTGCATATAAACTTGTGTGTAGGCAGCAACACTAACATTGACAAATCATATAAGCCGCACGGAGGTCCTGAGTATGATGACTACAGTACTGAAGTATACAACTTAACACTTGCATAATTGTATGCATAAACTGCCGGACTCCGACTGGCCGGGCCGGTCCTATAGCGAGATTTTCTTGTACAAAACAAGCTAAGTGGTGAGAGCAGAACCAAGGTCTCACGAGATTGCTGGTGTCAGTGTTAACATTGTGGCTGTGGGAACAAGTCCACACTAGTTACGTCGCTATATGCCTGACTCGTGATCTGACTTGCGTACTAGCCGTAGCTTTACTCTTGCTCCCAAATCCTTCAGAAGGAAGGCTCTGGTGACAGCCAATATGACCTTGAACTTGGGATTTTGCTGGGTTTGGGCAATCCCTGCTGGTAGCTAGGAACCAGTGGACAGGAACCAGAATGTATGGTGGTAGTTTTACCTGTATTTCCCATCATGCTTTTTGGTTCCATTTGTGGTTCCTGTTCCCTGGTTCCAAGCTAACTACATGGACTGCCTTAACCCAACAAAATCCAAGTTCAAAGTCATACTGGCTGTCCCCAGAGCCTTCTTTCAGAAGGATTTGGGAACGAGAGTAGCCGTGGCTTATACTCGAGAACTTTCGGAAGTTATAAAAGAGTGACTAACACCTTGTTCTCACTGTTTACCAGTAGCTGGTAGAATGCCTCCCATGTATACCATCAGTATCAGGATTGACATCTTCAGACGTCCAAGACACAAAAACCAGTGTTAGACAGCCTGGCCTTTATAAAATGAGACAGATCCTTGAGGTTAGCAAACCAGTAGAGGTTGCATGTTGAGAAGTGATACATGTTTTATTTGGCAGTTACATTGTCCTGATGTTGGTCTGAGTTATCCTGCCACCGTCCAGTCAGCTCTGTCCAAACTAAATACTCAGGCAGCAGCGCACCTCCCTACCTCCACCCGCACAAATACCCCACCATACCTCTGCTACTGGGGCATGTTGCACAATGTATTCTACTGTATGTGTACATTTAATTGTAAAGGTACAGTAGTTGCTGTAAAACTACAGTATTTCCCACTTTATACCTGCGATTAGGCCAAATAAAATAAAAGGTGTGTTTCAGGTAACATGGGATGAAAACCTAGGGTCGGTAGGTCGGATTTCTTCTTTTTTTTAAACTTTTTTTAAATTCTTTTTTACAGCCCCTATAGGATACCAAAAAAGTGTAAAAATGGGATAAATATTCAAATTTTTTGAAAACCTAAATTTACACACAAAAAAGGGTAAAAATATATAAATTTCCTCAGAATTGCACAATAAAAAGTAGGGTCGGCTCTGTTTTGATAGGGTCGGTGGGGTGACCTGAAACAAACTTTTTTTTTGGCCTTACTCTTTATATAATTATATCATATCATATTGAGTTTGAGTTTTGAGCATTGTTGTTGCATCCTCTCATTTGCATATTTTTATCGCATAATAATGGGCTAGCACTGACCCTTGTGATATGGTAAAAACTATGCCATAGTTATTGTGAGGAAATGAAGAAATGAAGAGTTGTTCATCCTTACATACTTGTATAAGCCTATATTACGGCAGTGGCGGATCCAGGATTTTCCAGAGGGGGGGGGGCCCAAACCTGGCCAACCATGGGGTGACTGCTTGTTCTTGTGCACAGCGCAAGCAAAACGCAGCACAAAAAGAAATCGCAGTAGCCGTACGGGGGGGGGGGGGGGGGTTGGGGGCATGCCTCCCCCCCAAGAAAACGTTGATGGTCTGTGTCTATATGGTATTGTTCCCTTCTCTCATTTTCCCCCTCTTTTCTCCTCTCTTCTTCCCCTTTTTTTAAATCTTTTATTTATTTATCATTTTTTGGGGGGAGAGGGGGGGCCAAGGCCCGTTGGGCCACCCCCTGAATCCGCCAATGTTACGTATAAGAGGCTTCAGCTGGAAATTGTTAATTTAGTACTAATACTGGGGTCTGTAGCAACACACTGTAAATAGCTGCCCTGCATGAACCATCCGATTTAATCAACTTTAAGCAGAATACAGTTGATTATTGGCCTTATTTACAGACAATTAAACTAGAGAAGCAACTTTAATCTGCAGAAAATAAAAGTTGGTTAAAATTGCTTAAAGAAGGCCATTAATCAAATTTGATATTTGCTTAAAGTTGCTTAAATTGGATGGTTTATTCAATGTTGGTTGCCTTGTTTGTAGAGCTACAGTAAATGCTGTAAAACTACAGTAGATTCGACTGTATACCTACAAGTACTATTTACATATTAAACATTAAATTTTCATCATTTGTATCGAATCCAATCATTTGCATATCTTTATATATAGTTTTGATCATTCTTTTTGTATCCAATAATTTGCATCTTTTTTTCAAATAATGATTGGCTAACATTTACCCTTGTGATATAGTAAAACCCATAATTATTGTTGGGAAATGAAAAGATGAGTCTTTAACAGTAGCCCTACATCACAGTGGTAGCTTAAAATCTCTGATACAAGCCAAACTTACCTAATAACCATGGCAACACAGGGGACTATCACTTGAAAATGGCACATTTACTGCTGTTGTATACATCTAAAAACTCGCATAATAGGCACACCTTGACTTTGTCCTGATCCTATAGTCCGCACTGGCAATCTAACTTGCGTACTAGCTGAGGCCTATACACAAGGTTTTAACATTGTCTTAAACAACAACCTTACGTGACAGCGGTAGTGGTAATTGTGTGAATCTTGCTCTAACGACTTGTACAACAGTCCCCCGGCGGTCTAATGGTGGAGAAGCCCCAGCCACACTGTGGGAACAGCTGAAAGCATTTAACGTGAGGTTATACATGCCGGCACTGTTTCAGGTGTAAGGTAACGACACAGGGAAGATGCTCCCTTACCCACCGGGGTAGGGGGGGGACTCGCTATCATTTACGATAATACGCTGAATCCCTCTTAAAGAAACATATATATATACCCTAGTCACAGATGAGAAAGGAAAATGTAACCTAGTTGGGGGTTAAAATGGGAGGGGGGAGAAGTGTCAGAAATCGAGATTTATTTATCACCCTACTATTCAAGTATCGAGAGAGACAATGTTTGACTAGATATTGTTCATTGTTCATTAAGGTCTGAAAATATACCTCTTTTCTTCAGAATTGCCCATCAGGTATCCATTATAAAGGTGCACACATCAGGCCCTTCCCCTTGTCTTAAGCCCGCCACAAAAAGCTTGTTTTGATTGATTTGATTTGAATTTCTTTTATTTATCCTGGCAGAATGTATGGCCTGGTAGACCGTGTTAAACAAACACCAGCAGTTTTCCGATGGGCGGAGGTAATAAAAGGCAATTAAGCCTTTGTAGAATCAATGAGAAATAGAAGGAACAGGCTCATTTAAAGCATTATCCTGCTATGTATGACTTACCTAACTGATACTTTATAAAGGTTTTTAGAATTTTATACTAAATCTAGTAGCCTATAGGCTAAAATATAGGTTAGTATACAGCCTTTCAGACTGATATTTTCCTTTCTATATATAGAGAAAGGGAAATAGAGAGAGTAGAACCCATGAGGCATGTCTCATTAATCAAGTCAGAACGGAATCGGCCGTGATTTTGTCTGTGGGACGAGATTTACCCATGAGTTTAACATTATAGACTTTCATCGGAATCACGGCCGACCAAATACTCCCTTATATTGGATATAGTTTAATCAGAGCAGAGGATTGAGAGAGCGGATTGAGACATACTGCAGTGGTTCACCAAAAAAAAAAGGATTTAGTGTAGACAAATTCAATTTTAAATCTCATGCACACACAATAGGAGCCAAAAAGGAGTGAGTGCCTCCCCCCCCCCCCCCCCCCACACCTCCCCAACTCCCCCAGGAGGTCAAGGCCAGCCTGGTCCAGGTGGGGTGTATGTGTATGTGTGTGTGTGGGGGGGGGGGGATGGGGGGCTGCACATTCCCCTGGCGGTGAAATGGGGAGCTAGTAGCACAAGGGGGGTGTATATACAGGTTTAGCGCGGCAGTAATGTCCTACACCTGTAGCCATTTTGCCATGACAACACAGAGCGGCCATTTTTCACCCATACAGACTATGGAGGTTAACCCTTTAAGGACCACCTAGTCCTCTAGCGTGATTTATCCTTCATCGGCTTGATGCATGAATGTTGCCCTGGCGAGTGACTCGCCAGGACTCGCCAGCGCTACAGGAGTGCATCATGACAACCCTGCAGGAGTGTATCAACCACATAGGATCGCTGTGATACTTGACTACTGCCCCGGTGAGTCACGCATCAGGGATTCATTTCGGCTTCATAACAACATAGGCTTGTCGTAGGGATGTCACATTAAAGCACCTTGCGGTCCTTGTTAAGAGTTAGCCAAGGATCTCTCTACCGTCTCTAAACCATTTCCCCACCAAAGGACCCACCCGACCTGTCCTGCCCCCTTCTGTGCGGGCTGCCAACTAATTGTCACATGACACAAGTGTGTGATTGTACCCTTTTTGTTGTTTCAATATAATAACTTGTGTTTGTAGGATTTTAGAGATCACAAGGTGTTGCCTCTATGCTAAACCATTCATAACCAAGCAAATTCAGTATGAAGTGTTATAAAAGTGTAATACAATTGGTTTCCCTACAATGAGACATTTGATGCAATGTGGTATACCCCAGTGTTTTATATAACTCAATAAATTAGAGTCTCAAGTTTTCATCTTGTATTGTTAGTAAAGTACACCGTATCGAATTTTTTGTACATCACATACCACGGATCTATTACAGTTGATTCTTGGATCAAGGCTGTTCTGTTTCCTTCTCTGAAATTGCTTGAAGGAAGACCACGTGTATTTAACCTGTGCTAAGGCATTCCCGGCATGCACTTATGTAGGGCAGACGAACGCTGCCGCACAGTTTTCCCGCGCCAATATCTCCGCCAGCGGAGCTGCTGGTATAGCTAAAAATCGACACAGTGACACGGCCCTTTGGCTAAAAGTCGATACAGCGACATGGTCAAAACTGTGGGGACCCATGTAGAGGCACAATATTGTGAGTTTTAACCATTCTTGATTAAAAGGAGATGAAGAAAATTGCATTGCTTTCAACAAAGTATTCAGGCAATAGTATGCTATACTGCTGAATGTGAGCCTTTCCTGGCACTTGTGGCAGGTGTTATTAACACTAAATGATAGAATTCCACCCTCCCAACCAGAACGTTAATGCCATGTGCGTGCCTCTACATGGGTACCCGCAATTTTGACCGTGTCGCCGGGTCGAATTTTAACAGTAGAGCAGTGGCATTGTGTCGATTTTTAGCTATATAAGAACAAAGAGAAAACCTCCTGTGGGTCGATTTTTATCCCCGATTTTCCTGTGTCCGTCGATTTTTAAAAGGGCCAAAAAGGGCCGTGTCGCCGTGTCGCCCGTGTCGATTTTTACCCATGTAGAGGCACATGTGCCCCGTTCATTAAGACTCACATCCTGTATTAGGGAAATAGGTATACGACCAGCTGCTATACAAATGTAGGACACAAAGATTTTAGTGTCTCAACTGGTATACCAGGTTTAAATCAGGAGTGGCACATTTTGGTGGGTTTCATGTATAAGTATAGATTCAGAATCAAAGTTCAAATTGACGCTAAGCCAAGGTCTAGATATTACAAACAGTCTTTTGGATGGTCAGTAGCCAACCTTCCGCTGGACCAGCAGACATCTTGTCAGCTATGGCAAGTGTCCGACAGGTTTTATATTGATTGAAGAAGTGTCCAACTGTCCATAAATTTATAGACACAAGGAATGTGGAGATGATGGGTTTACAAAATGGCGGCCGTCATGTTGGTTTGAGTGGATGGGGATTAAGTGGAGGAGACGCTCACAGGGCAAAATGTCGTCTGCTCTTGTGACCTCTCGTGACCTCTCGTCACTTCTTCTGACCTCAAAGTCGCCACCTGGTGGGCATGACGCCAACTACCCCGCGGGGGGCATGGTGGGGGGGGGGGGGGGGTCACAGGCGGGGGTGGGGGGGGTATACATGTGGTAAGGGGTGTGGGTGTACTGGGGTACAGCATATTTTGTGGTTAGTACTTTATACTTTAGTAGGTCTAACATATACTCCACCTGGGGATGACATGCTGGTATATGTGTGTATGATAGTATAGTAAGGGTAAAGTACATGGGTAGTTCAGCACAGGAGCTGGTGATATCCAGGGGACAAGATGACAGAGAGTGCCTTAGCAATGGATACCCGTGTATTATTCTATTCACACCACAGGTATATTTCAACATCTTTAATTAAATCAGAAATATTTCAGGGTTAAATCCGGCTGTGTATGATCTACACTCTGCCGTTGTACACACATTTAAACAAATTAGGTGCAATTTTGCGATGTCATTAAGTGCAGTTTTTCACTGCCAGTGCACAGTTATTTTCTACCTTTAGAGTGCCTAAAGAGCAAAAAGATGGTATATAGGTGCTTTGTTATTCCTGAATTCAAAAAGCAGTTCTTACATTTAAGAAAATATGGATGTTATGAAGTTCTTTGTATTGCAGGGTAGGATTTTTGATCATTTTAAACCATTTCTAAAACGGTTACTATCTCCTAGGCAAAGCATCAGTGCTACTATAGACCATGTAGTCTATTACACTATGAAGCCAATAACATGACACCGTGTGTACGTTGGTAGGGAAAGGGGATGGAGGGAGGGAGGCAGCTCCCATTAATTACACTGTAATTAGCTCACACATTTAGTCCAAGTCGCAGAGCTTATAGTATGATATATTATTTATATGACACGCAATTACTGCAATTGTTACCCATGGCCAGTCACTTGTAGCTGGTGGTTGATGATTGATGTGTTTTACGAAGAGCACTACATAATTGTTTGCATTTAAGCAAGTTTAAAATACCTTGAAATATACATTAAGCAGCTTTAATTTCAGTAATGTCATCAACAAGTGGCTTTCGCTGGCATTTACTGGTTGAAAAATGGTTGAACCACGGTTGTCAACTAACGTGAACTTCTAAATCTTCATTGAGGTTTATGCAATATTTTCTAAGGCCAAAAATTAAAAAAGGGTTTGTTTCAGGTCACCCGGCCGACCCTATCAAAACAGGGCCGACCCTACTTTTTTTAATGCAATTTTGAAGAAATTTTTATATTTTTACACTTTTTTGGGGACAATTTTGGGTTGACAAGTTTTTTTAATTTTTTTCCCCATTTTTACACAGTTTTTGGTATCGTAAAGGGGTTGTAAAAAAAAAAGCGAAAAAAAAAATCTGACCTACCGACCCTAGATTTTAATCCCATGTTACCTGAAACAAACCTATTTTTTTCATTTGGCCTAACTCAAGTATACAGTAAATGATGTACGAATTAACTACAGTAGACAGTACTAATTAGATGAGTTGAGACGAGATGGAGTGTATATATATGTTTATGTGAACAATGTTAGTTGCAGAGCAAAAGATAATGTCAACTTCTTACATGAGACATGTTTCGCAGTTTTTTATAGCTATTTCGAAATTATTAAGGCATCAAGTCTAGCATAGCATCCAGTAGTACTGTGAGTCTTCTTACAGGAAGTCTACTACTGAAGTGAGGCCCTCTCTGGTTTGCAATTCCAGAGAATCCAGGTCTAAACAAGTGGCGGTATTAGTTTTACTCCTTTAAGGACCGCATAGCACTTCGATAATGTGTTTTGTCCCTGGTGAGTCGATACTCGCCGGAGCTGCCTTCATGCAACATAAGGACTTATTGCTCAAGTCTGTAACAACCCTATAGTATATGAATGAAAGCCCTCGAGAGTAGACTCGCGATGACTGCTATTCATGCATCATTGGGATAAGGGACATAGAACATCAAAGCAGTATGCAGCCTCTAAAGGGTTAACAGTCTATTATAGAGGAATCCCAGTGGGAGAGGCCCAGGGTGAAAGTGAGTCAATCGTCCCGACAGAAAGTGGCTCAGTAAGTTACCACCAGCTGGCGCCATCCGTCCTTCAGCACGGCCTTCTGGGATACATCCTGTTCGGGATGCGCGTTCCCCCGGTGTATCCTGGGTAATTCCTGGACGGGTTCGAGTTCTGGGATCACTTTGCAGCTTGGCAGCCATTTGCACCGGATGACTTTGCAACCTGATTCCATCCTTTCTCCCCCTCTCTCACACCTGGCGCCATCTCTCAAGCAACGAGGGGGGCATTTTTGTCACGTGACTCCGACGTTGACGTCAGGTCTACCGAGGATGAGTCGCATGCTGGGAAATCCTGAGCGTGCGCATTGCGGGTGACATACGTAAATATTGACATGCGAAAAATGCGCTGAGCATGCTTTCTGGTTTAGAATAAAACAGAGGGAGGGAAGCGGAGTGTTGGGTGTTGCATACCTATGTATCATGCACACAACAACACCTGCCGGCACTAAGAGGCAGCGCAGCCGGACAAAAATAGAGACTGCTATACTTCACACTTCTTGCTGTATATTCAGTAAGTTTACCCCCATTTCTTGCACTCCTTTGTCTCTTTCTTTCTTAAATTTCTTCGGCACTGTTGAATGACTTCTTGGGTTTCATCTTCTTCCCATCTACGGCCGCCATGACCCTAACACATTGTCCTGATACTTAGACACCAGGGGCTGGGGTGGATTTGGGTCGAGCAAAAACATTTGACTTTTTTTTATGGAAACCTGTTACTGCATATAACAAGGCAAAAAGATTATTTGTTCATTACAAATTAAGCATTTTCTTCTGATGAATATATTTATTTCATATACTAAAGGGATTTTAAGCTAAAGTGTACTGTTTACGGTATTCAGATATTGATTAAAATTTGCGTGAATTACAAAATTCCGGAGCAAGGGATGGAGGGGGGGTGATTTGACAAATTATATCACTCTTATGCCCTTTTTGTTAAAGAACTCGCAATGGTGCAACCCCATCATTATCCTACTACAGTTGGCATGTGATCCTCTCATGAACCTTTGTTCCCCCACCTCATATAATCCCCTCATTGCTACAAAAGACTATGTCTCAATCAACTCATTACTCCCGACTTCATTTTTATCCTCGTGGTGAAATTGCACACATTGCTTCCGGTGCGCAATTTGGGCAGAATTACGCCTAAATTGACGGAATGGCAGATCGTGTGTTCTTTGGTAATTTGTCTCTGCAAGATTTTTATCCAGAGATTACCAAGTATCGGTCCACATCTAACTGGAACATATACACTATGAACTTTTTCTGACTTGTTTTATATCTACATAACACAGCTAATAAGGGTATTGCGAGAGCATCTCCTCTCATTTATCATTTAATCTCGAAGAATAAGAGGCATTTTGATTAATTGGAGGAAAAAGAGTAGCACTTTCTATCATAAATAAAGTTGTGTATCATATGCTAGGGCAGTGGTCTGTTTTTAACAGCAATGAGGAAATCACTCTCTAATTGTTTATATTCCTGTTATTTGTATATAAAAACACTAAGTGAGTGCTATAAGCTTCTAGGAATGAGGAGGTATATATCAGTTTTATAACTATAACATACAGAGTCGCTGCCTACATACCCTTCTAGGAATGCCGCACGGAGATCTACGATTGCCGAGAAGAGTGAATACACTTAATGGGAAGGTGTTTTATATCCCTTTAAGGACGGCACAGTGCTTTAATAAATGTTACCCTTTATATACAGCCCTATGAGGCTACTCACTAGGGCTGCAAGTATGCATCATGCTGATCCTACAAGGACAACAAACCCAGCCTGATATCTATAATTATGTATGAATGCAGTCCTAGCAGGTAGATGCGCAAAGCTGCATGCATGCATCATGACGACCAAGGGTCTATCTAACAATCTAAACATATCAAAGCCTCAAGGAAGAGACAGCACTACATAGCCGGCTATGGCTAGTGCAATGGAGATTCACCTTATGACCAAGGGTACCACCCATTACAGCACTATGCGGCCCTTACAGGGTTATCTGGAGTGGGGGTCCTGACGGCAGATGTACAAATCAGTAGAGTATCCTGGACCATGTATCTTCCTTAAGTACTCTATAATGTGACTCAACAAAAACTCCCTCAGTGGAGTCTCTGCAGACCTGCTACACACTCCATTACAGACGGGATTCCACCATCTGAGTATCAAACAGTGGTATCTACCCTTCCTAATTCCCATCTAGGCCTAATGTCTTTGGGCACTATTCACTGATTTCTAGACAAATATGATATGAGAGCATGTGTACTCACGTTATTAAATAGGTTGCTTTATATTGATGCAATGAAATCAGCCCTAGCAAATCTCTCAACTAGAGCTATACGTTCATGCATAATGCCGAAAGGGGCTATAAAATCACTATAATATTGTGTGTGCGGTCCTTGCAATACTAGAGGAGTGTGTGAGTAATGGTAATCAATCCATGTGTCTGTGTCTGCTCTTTCAGGCACTAGACAAACAACTAAACTGAAAAGAAGAGAAAAGAACCTTTAACCTCTTAATGGTGGCATAATGCATTAATGCATCATCGCCTTGGTTGTCATGATGCTTGAATGCAGCCTTGGTGAGTTACTTGCCAGTGCTGCATTCAAGCATCATGCCGACCCTATGGGATTGAGACACTTTCTGTGGGTTGGTATAGATGCACCAATGCAGCACTGGTGAGTTACTTGCCATGGCTGAATTTATGCATCATGACGATGGCATGATGCATTAAGGTATCATGCCGTCCTTAAAGGGTTAAGATGGTCTAGTGAAGTTGACAGTACCAAGGGTCATTCACCCAGATGGTTATAGCTGTAACTTTATGGACTCTTCTCAAGGGAGATGAATATCTTCAGGAAGTGCTAGGTACTTTCCTCCACTTCCTTTCTCAGCACAGTAAGAACCTTTACCGCATCTCTCAATCATCAGCGGCGTTTAAGTACGGACGGACGGCGGAAAGTGGTTACCGGTCTAAAAAACAGAGAGATGTGTTTGTTTATAAAGACGGTGACGCAGTCGCTGCTGATTTACCGCTGAAATATGGTAAGCGGGCTCGTAAATACAGGCTGGTATCGGTGGGATCTAGAAAGTGAGGGTTACTTTCTAAAGTGGATTACTACTAGAGATGGCTATAAAAATGTAAAGCTCACAGAAAGATATAGTGCAGATACAGAGTACATTGTTTTCCCATTTACAGTCGAGATTAGAGCATTATTAATATACCACGTCATGTGCACTTGTGATGTCAGAAGAGACAGCTGAATCTGCAAATCTAGTGATGCACTGTTAATCTGATACTGGACTCTGATTAGCTAAGAACCCTAGAGGCTCTTTCGGAACAGACTCGTCAGTCATCATATTGCGATTTTCGTCAATATTGCAATATTTGAAATTGACGAGGGTATTTGTAGCTGGCAAAATGTGGTATTTACATTAATTTTCTATAGATTTGTTTAGGAAATCCTGTGAAAGAAATTATTACTAATGGTCGTCAAATAGGTTTCAACACCACACCAGTTCCCTACCACCACATCAGTTGTTCTAAATGAGCCTCCAGTGCATTGTTATGATCAGCTTACATTGTTTTGATCAGATAACATTGCTATTCTCACTGAATCCAGGAATGTTGGCATTTAAGCAAAGATTGGACTACTCGCTGTCAAACTTCTCTAATTTCTGTAAATACCACCTAAAGCCGCTCTAATTTCAATACGACCTTACAGTGACATATGCAGGGCATTTAATGAACATAAATAGTGACTTACAGAAAGAAAAAAGTTTTTTTAGGCAAGATTTGTCGACCCTCCTAGGGGGACAAAATATGATTTGCACGGCCGATAAATGTCACCCCCCACGCTGCTATTAAAAATGAGCACTCCCTTAACCCTTTAAGGACGGCATAATGCCTCAATGCATCATACCCTTGGTTGTCATGTTGCATGAATGCAGCCCTGGAAAGTAACTCGTCAGTGCTGCATTCAAGCATCATGCCGACCCTATGGAGTTGAGACACTCTTGAAGGGTTGGCATGATGTAGCAATGTAGCACCAGTGTGTTACTCATCGGGGCTGCATTGGTGCATCATGACGACAAATGTCATCTTTTAGCAACCTTCGTCACTAAAGGGTTAAGCAGAGGGACTTTGTTTCCGGACATGGAATAAAGTAAGATTCAGGGGCAGATCGGGGCCAATTACAAGGGGAATTAGTCAGGTAATGACACACTCATTTTCTACACCAATGAAGCAATAAATGGTCACATATCCTGAACCCCTTCTCGTTAATCATGATTGGTATGCTTCAACCCTTTAACAGCTGCATAGTGCTTTAAGGCGCATTCCCCAGTCGGCGTACACTCAAAAAGTAAATTTGTCTCTAGACTCTTCAATGTGACAATCATAAAATAAACGAGTCAAAAACTTGTCTAAGTGACAAGGATGTGGGTCTTTTAGCTGGAGATAGAAGACCCACTTGGCATGTGCCAGCCCAAAACCCGATATTTGCCAGCTCCAGATTCTATTTGTGGGATGTTAACCTGATAGGTTAGACAACTTTTGACTCGTTTATTTTATGATAGTCACTTCGACGAGTCTGGAGACAAGTTTACTTTTTCAGTGCAATGGTGTACAAGTGTAGTCCTGATAAGTCTACTCAACCAGGCTGCATGAATGCTTCATGCCAAGCTCATGGGGTTGATGTACTTCCGAGGGGACAGCATGATACATGAATGAAGCCCTGATGAGCTATTTATTTACCAGGGCTTCATTCATGCATCAGGATGACAAAGGGCATAATATATTAAAGCATCATGTTACCTTTAAAGGGTTACTGCTACTGATTGTGATTAGTGGCTATAAATGAACCTTGACAAACGCATTGTAAAGATGGATGCCATTCGTGCATGTTCCTGAAGTTATTACTCACATACACTGAAAAGCTAAATGCCTGTAGTGGCTATCCCAGGTTAGTCATAGGAAAATTGGTCAGGAATGACCAAGTGCTGTTCAAGAATGACTGAGGTAAAACAACATATGACTAATGCCTTACTCTAAAGGACCCAGCCTAATACTCATGGAAATAGAGAAGACTATGGTGGGTCGGTCAGTACTGACCACCCTGACAGTATTAACCAACCTAGGTTGGTCGCTCAGGGGACCAGAAAAGGACTCACTAGGTTGGGTAGTATCGACTGATTTGTTAGCCAGTACTGACTAGATTATTAGTGTACCTAAAGTGTGTGACTGTGTGTTGAGAATTAGAAAGTTTAAGTTAGAGTAAACTGGTTTATGAGATCCAACTTACTTACATGAATGGATTTTTATTTCATGTGGAGAAACAAAGTTACTATGCTTAAGTACCAAATTGGTTGTTCTCCACACCCGCGTGGAGAAACTTATGCTCATTCTCCATGGCCTGTTTCTCCACGATGGCATCACCAAAATAGCTATGAAACCAATCTTTAAATGTATATTTTGATGAAATCAATCAAAAATCACATAAATAAATACAGAAATCCACTCTTATCTGTCTGAACTCCTGGTTTCACCACTCGTGGTGCATTGGATCGCATCACACGTGGAGAAACCTGTCATTCAGACAGATTATCATGGACCTCTGTCTATGAGTTCAGACCAAGTATCACTTTGGAGACTGGCCATTTGCACTGTACCGAGGTGCATTTTGCTGTTTTTATAAAGTTGACAGCTTTCAGTATCAATTCAGACGTTTGAAGGAAGATTTGTGAATAGTAAATATCAAAAATGACAGATGTATCAGTCTTCTCTGGTGTTTTTTTTTCAATTTCTGATATAAGCTTTTCTGGTAATCTTTTTCTGATGTTGGGGCACTGCAGTATGTGGTGGGACTTCGGGGAGAGAAGAGCAGCAAAGTAGTACACCTTTCACCCCTTCTAGGTTATTCCACAGAAGAGTTCCTGTAGCTTAAACCCTTGGGCAGAGTCTAAGACTATGCCGGGAGAGTGCTATATGAGACTGTGCCTGGAGAGTGGGAATCCAGCAGAGCAGACCTAGTCATGTGACCTGGGTATCACGTGGTACAATACCATGAACAGGGACCCTTTCTAGTAGCAAGATGGCGTCCAACATGATTAACAATTAACCGTGCTAATTAGGATATGATCCCCAGGTTGCCATGGAAACAGCTTGACTGCATCATTCATGTCCCATTGTGTGTGGTGGAGCTAAAATCATTAACTAGATACATGGCTACACGCGGAAACAGGGGGAATTGGGCACGGACGGATGTGCAATACTATACGGGCGTGCTATGATGCGCGATATGCCTGTTTTGTGTGATGTTATCTCGCCAATTTCGAATTAACTCAGTCAAGCCGAAATCGTTATTGCCATACTACATTTCATCTAATCATAATACCTTAGTCATGGTGCATTTAATTATTGATTGAATAATTTTCCTGCGATCTTACCTACATATTAACACTTTACTAGAATGTTTCCCTCAATAGCTTTAAGTCTACAAGAAGCCTAGGGAGTAATCTCCACAAAACTTTGAACTGCTCAGTAGAAGAAAGGAAAAACTTGGCCCTGGAAAACACAGTACACTACTAGATAGGCCCTGAATTGAAATCAGTCCTGGACTTAAATATTGTAGCTGGTATAAGTGCATGGGTCTCAAATAAACACAGGTCTTGAATAAGCGCAGGGCCAATTAGGGTATTGAAAATTTAAGTATTTTCATGTCATAAAAAAGCGCTGGGTAACTGGTACTATCTAAACTGTAGATCCGCTTCTTAAAGCCACTACGGTAAGTAGTATTTGGTAACATTCTATTATTTGTGGCTAGTTGGGTTTTCTAGATTTATTGTCATAATTATGCACCAGTACGTTTCATGTCCCCTTTTAAAGGAACATTCTAAGCATAATCAATTCAAGTAAATACCACTTGAATGTCGTTATCACCCTTCAGTGACATTTAGATGGCATTAACTAAAGCCACCTAAAGTGTTCCTTTACGGCATCTTAAATCTGCTTAAATGCAAACATTCATGCATTGTCCGTCCCCAAGCTGTCTCTAGCTACTCTCAGGGGTACACAGTAAGCCAATGTAATACTAAACACACACGCAGCCTGCAACAGACTACCGTACACGTATCAGTGCATGATACAAGAGGATTAATATTTGATGCCCATTATACCCTATCATGGTCCATGTAGGCCTCTTTGGGTGATACCGGACAGTGGATACTGGTAGTGCACTGTAAACCCACCCTTTATCCAACATTTTGTACCACTGCAGGTTTGTCAAGTCTAGGCTGTACCAGCGCCATCTTGCTTCCGGAAAACAATCGGCCTGGAGAGCATATACCACATCGGTCCTAGATCAGTCTCGGGCCCTGACTGTAGGTATACAGTCTGGGAGAGTACTTATGTACTGGCTTGTACTGGATATCAGCAATATGGACATTATGGGTTCGAGTCCCACCCTGGCACAATGGATAGTAATTTTGATATCTGTACAATGCACCATTATTACACTTTTGTCCCTATCCAAATTTGTAATATGTAATATTACTATGCCAGGATAGGGGTGTTTATGCTTCAAATAGGCCAAATAAAGAATATAAAAAAACGAACCTATGGTTTGCCAAAGGTGGGATTCGAACCCATGAGACCATACACAACCTCATTCATGGTCATGTGACCATAGCTAACCAATCAGTGGTTGAGCTATCTCATTAAGAAATGATCCAGGATCCTGGATCATTTTCTAACTAGGTCACAGTCATTAGATACAAAATTGTCCAGGCCCATTACAGCCTGACGGCTGTAATGGGCCTGGAGGGCTCGAGGCTGGTCCTAGATAGGCTAGCCTGCAGCGAGCCTATAGGAGTCTCAGGTCCTGGCTCTATGATAGTAGAGTCTGGGCAAACTCATATACAAAGCTTGTTTCACTAACTTGCCCTCAGGAATTTACCAATCAAATCCTGTACACCAATTCCTGTGCATAGCCTGACTGGAAGAAAATATTTTGCAATTTGCATATTTTGCAAAACAACCTGCCTGAAACAACTTCTTATGGCCCTAGCTAGCTAGTGTATCGAGTCATGGCAGTCTAGGCCCGTTAATTGTAACAGGTGTATGCAAATTCAAAATTCGTCAAAACAACCTACAAATCTGTTCCAAAACATATAGGTAGTTTTAAAATTACCTTATTCCTGTCAACTCCACAGTTCAGCATCATTAAAACTAGAGCTTGAGTACATACCATTATTCTCACGTGCTTTTGAAAAAAGAACATATATCACCTTAATCTAATTTATTGCCTCTGTGACCCTGAGGCTTGCTCAATATGGTGCTCGCTCACCACACAGTGCCCCTATACACTGAAAATCCATAGATTGAAAGGGTTAGTCAGTACAGACTATCCTAGGTTGGTCATATGAGTGTTAGTCATAATGGCAAAGTTATATTCAAAAATGACCGAGGGGTCAGTCAGTAGTGGCTAACCTAGGTTCATCATTGCTGTGTTGTATAAATTTGTATACCACTAGTTGGGGCCACTTGTCCCGACCACTCAGTGGCTCCCCCTGGAAATAAAAAGACTAAGGTGGGTTGGTCAGTACTGACCAACCTGACAATAATAACTGACCTAGGTTGGTTGTATAGGGAGCCAAAAAATGACTAACTAGGTTAGGCACTAGTGACTGAGAGGTTGGGCGTATAGGGAGCCTAGGAATATCAGCGTAGGCCAATACAGCACGCAAGATTCATGTTTACCGAAGCTGCTTATTAGAAATCGGTTTACACTTCAGCATGTATCACTCTCCTCTGCCCCTCGACTTATCTAATATCTTGAGCTTATCCTTGAAAAGGTTGAATGATGCCATGCAGTTTGTCACCATGATACCATAATGCATTGCATTAAGGCTGTGTCTCACGACCTTGAGCCAATGTTTTTGTCTCTGACCGGGTGCCGTCTCTGACCGGGTGCCGTCTCTGACCGGGTGCCGTCTCTGACCGGACGCCATTTGGGAGTTTAGTTATCTTCTACCAACAGCAGGAGGCTAATTATAGTTACATATCAACTGCCATAACGTTTTTACAAATCCTAATATATATAAGTATATGTTAAAAGGTAAAAAACACTTCCTTCTGACACCAGGTCAGAGACGGCACCTGGTCAGAGACGGCACCCGGTCAGAGACGGCACCCGATCAGAGACAAAAACATTGTCCCAAGGTCGTGAGACACAGCCTTAAGTGACTATAAACTAGCGGCATATTGGTGCAATATTCAAACTCTCTTCAAGAATGTGCCCACAGGGTCAGCATGGTGCATGAAAGCTGCAATAAGGGTCATGATTCATTGAAGCACAATCCTGTTATAATGGGACATGGTATTGCATTGCAGATAGTATGTGCAAATGTGTAGAACTTGGGAGTTCCTCACCAGAGCTGCATGATGACCATAAACGTGTTTTAAAGCGGCATAATCACCTAGCGTGTCCCGCTCACAATTCTAGTCCTGTTTTAGTCTGCTATGTAGTGATATTGCACCTTTAAAGCATTACATTAGGCACAAAGGCCTGAACAGGAATGGATTTACTTCAATGTTATCCCAGACTGTAGGACCCCTACCTTGTTTTTGTCCCGGACCCGACTACCTCTGTAACTCACTGTGACTGCTGTTTCCAGATAAGCACACCCGGCGTGTCCAACCGGCCGTCATAACGTCACACTGACGTCACAGAACGTCGATAGTGACGTCACCGTTATCGGGATCCACACATGCGCAGATGAAGTTGCCCGGGGGAGGTGGGTTATTACAACCCTTTAAGGCCTGCATAGTGCTTTAATGCATCATGCCCTTGGTTGCCATGATGCATGAATGCAGCCCTGGGGAGTAAGTCGCCAGTGCTGCATTCAAGCATCATGTTGACCTTATGAGGTTGAGACACTCCCAAAGGGTTGGTATTAGGGACAATAGCAGCACCGGCAAGTTACTCACCAAGGCTGCATCATGACAGCAAATGTCATCATGTAGCGACATTCATCCTTAAATGGTTAAGGGCCAGATAGTGCTTTAATGCAATATTCTCTTCATCATCATGATGCATGAATGCGGTTCTGGAGAGTAACTTGCCAGTGCTGCATTCAAGCATCTTGCTGACGCTTTGGGGGTCTATCGATTCATTGCAGTTTTTCAATACCAGCCAGGGCAGCATTCATGAATCTTGACAATTAAGGAATATTTACCTATTAAAGCACGATGCAGCCCTTAAAGGGTTTCATGTTGGTGGTTGTGAGGGGGCGGGGCAGACAGGAATGAGGTACGACAGGTCAGCTGTTGTTTTGAAATTGGTAGTTTTGAACCAGCTTCAATAACAGAATTATTTCAAAGCAATATGATCTTTACAATGGGATACAGTTAGACATTCTGTCCTTGTGCATCAGGATTAAGTTGCTTTATTTTCAGTTCCCTTTTAGCCTCAAACAGCTAAATAGTGATGGTTGATTTCAATCATTCTCATTCTGTCAATGAGGATTTCTCAACACCCGGCCAGCAAAAATACGTTATTTTACGTCAAAATAACGTTTTTAACGTTATATATTGTGTTGCCACAATAAGGAGCCATAGCGAAACGTTATACAACATTGTATAGCGTTTTTCGTCTACTGGGCAGTGGTGTCCTGTATTGCTTTCTAGACCTTTTGAATGGTACACTGTTAAGTACTAAGTCTAGGACATGTCTTTCCAACATGGTAAGGAGGATATGAGGGTTATATATTAAGTTTGTGGCTGCTATATATCACTAAGCCTGTGCTGGGAGAGTGATGTCTCTGCAGGAAGATTGAGTATATATGTATCAGCTCCCGTCCAAACAGTTTATGCATAGTCGAGCAGGTCTCACCAATGATTAATGAATGAGGACAAAACAATTAACAAATATGTTAAATCATGGTGACTTGTTTTGACACAATTTTGTAAGCCTAATTGTTAGAAATGGTAGTAAGTAGTGTATTGTATAGAATACAGGACAAGTGAAAAGCGAGGGAAAATACGTGGCACGATTCTCGCAGCTGGAAGCGTTCATTTTGCAGCGAACACCAAACTGCATCTGAATGCCTCTTTTGATTGTGACTGGCAGGCAGAACTGGCAGCAGGTACCATTTTTAGAACCCTGCAAGGGCCGCATAGTACTTTGATAAACTATGCCCTTTGTTGTCATCATGCACAAATGCAGCACTGTTAAGTATATCGCCAGGGCTGCATTCATACATTTTTACAACAAAGGGTTTGATTCACTCGTGAAGGGTCAGTATGACGTATGAGTAGCCTTCCCATTGCTGAATTCATGCATCATGCCGGCAAATTGCAAATCACATTAAAGCCTCATGCCAGCACTACAGGGTTATCACATGTCTGGGATGTGGAGGATGGTCTTTGAACCTGTGTCCTTAAACACTAGTCAAGCAGAAACATTGTGTCGGCGTGAGAAGTCACCTTGTGTTTGGGATATGGCGGCAAGGTCTACACTGAAAAAGTAAACTTGTCTCAAGACTCGTCGAAGTGACTATCATAAAATAAACAAGTCAAAAGTTGTCTAACCTGTCAGGTTACCATCCCACAAATAGAATCTGGAGCTGGCAAATGTCGGGTTTTGGGCTGGCACATGCCAAGTGGGTCTTATATCTCCAGCTAGAAGGCCCGCTCTCTTGTCACTTGACAATATTTTGACTCCTTTATTTCTTGACCGTCACTTGGAAGAGTCTGAAGACAAGTTTACTTTTTGAGTGTACCTTGGCGGCAAGGTCTACCTAGCTACCCTATATATAGGGCTGGAAACCTGTTCCAGATCGATGCCGACTGTTGCCGTAGGGGCACCAACATTTAGGTCATATACGATGCTGCAAAGCATTGAGGTTTACAAAAAGGGTTCACTTGAGGCAAACCAGCATAGGTTAGTACTGGCAGTAGTATTGTCCCTGACCTTGCATCACATGGCTCAGAATGCCTCACCTGTAAACTTTACTCTAGCCTCACAATCAATGTTACTTTATCTGTAGAGCATATTATGCTGGATAACTATGGGAATTAAGCTGATTATTTGTCTCACAATCAGTGTCAAGCCAACAAATCCCACCAAGTACCAGTTCACTTAGCCATCCACTAGACTGAAAGAAAAAAGTTACCGCTGGTCTGGTGATCTGACTTATTGGGCTGGTGATCTGGCTCATCTTGTACTCTACATATATACCTCATGGGTACAGAACAGAAAGTATGAGTCAAAGTGGCGTGCACAAACATAGTACCACACAAGTACATTGTCATTTCATGAGTAATTTGTAAACATGGTTCTTTACTGTACTAGGGTTTTATCCATGAACAAATCGTTGGCAGTACTGGCGAATAACACGGACAGGGATACAGTCATGCATCATGGTGACAATGGGTGTAGCTCATCAAAGCACTATGTAGCCCTTGCAGACCTAGCCCTGTCTATATAATTATGTATCAGTGCCAGTAGCATTCTATACATACAGCAGCATGCATATGGTGCCTAGTAACGCGGCCGCCATGTTTCTGGTTGCCATGGTAACCACCAGAACTATTAATCTCTGTCATAGTGTCCACAGTACAACCATGGTGTGTGTTCCAGGGGCTCCAGGTATCATGAACGGACCATCTGACATTCTAAATGTTTCTAGTGCTATGTCCTTTTCTTTGTCTTGGGCAATACTTAGAGGCCAACACAAACTCGCAGATATACAGCTATGACGAGAGAAATTATATAAAGACAATATGTTTGATTATTCACGCGTTGAGGGTTGCATATTTCCTTCGTCTCGGTTGCCCTCTGTCTCATTGAGAGACTCACCAGGGTTGTAATGCTGACACTACACATACACCATTAATACACTCCTGAAAAATCGGCATATGGTGCAAAATAAAACCCTGTCGAGTATAGGTTCTCTAGGGCGCTATGATGCATCATAAGAACAAGGGTGAAGCATATCAAAGCACCAGTCCGCTTTAAACCCCAAGCACCCCTATATATAGGGCTGAGTGCCTGTCCTAACTGCACTCTGACTGTTACTGAACGTGCAGTAAGATCTGCAGGTTTAAAGGTTGCACCATTGAGGCCTAGCTGATAACAGTTGTGGACGCTGTCTTTTATCACTGAGCCTGCCCCGCCCCGGTGCCCCCTGGGTAATATACACCAGGTGCCTGCTGGTGCTGACCTGCTCCCCTGGCAGTCACGTGACCGCCATGGGCGCCGCCATCTTGGAAATAAAGTATGTTTGTTATTGTCTTACAGGTGTATTTTACTGTTACGTATGTTAGCGTGTCTGTAGCTGTTGTGTCTACCCTGATCATCTTTAGGATCCAGAACTTAGTCAGTACTGGCTAACAAATGAGGCAATAGTACCCAAGCTAGTGAGTCATTTTGTGCCTCCCTTTGCGACCAACCTAGATTAGTTAATACTGCCAGGATGGTCAGTACTAACCAACTCGTCTTAGTCCTCTCCATTTCAATGAGTATAAGGCTAAGTTATTTTGAGGAAGGCATTAGTCATACTATGTTTGGCCTTAGGCATTTTTGAATAGCACTTGGTCATGCCTGACCAATGTCCCTATGACTTACCTGGGATAGCCATGGCAGACTAGTGGCCGGAGCATTGAGATTATCAGCCACCATAGCCACTGCAGACTAAGGGCCGGAGCATTTAGATCATCAGCCACCATAGCCACTACAAACTAAGGACAGGAGCATTAAGATTTTACTGTGTACACGACAAGTGCAGACCGTGAAATGCTGCTTGTTCCTGATGTATGGATGCCGCCCTCGCGAGTAGACGCATGTACCATGATGATACACTGATATTCCTAGGCTCCCTATACGACCAATCTCTCAGTCACTAGTGCCTAACCTGGTTAGTCATTTTTTGGCTCCCTATAGTATACAACCAACCTAGATTATCTATTATTGTCAGGTTGGTCACTACTGACCAACCGACCTTAGTTTTTTTCCAGGGGGAGCCACTGAATGGTCATCAAAGGTGGCCCCAACTAGTTGTATACAAATACAACACACCAATGATGAACCTAGGTTAGCAACTACTGACTGACCCCTTGGTCATTTTTGAATATAACTTTGCCATTGTGACTAACACTCATATGACCAACCTATGTTAGTCTGTACTGACTAACCCTTTCGACCTATGGATTTTCAGTGTACTTTAGGAGTGTATTGTAGTGAGACTGTAGGAGTGTATCAGGACAAAACATCAGGAGTGTCCGCAGGGGCTGCATCATGTAGAATATAGCATTGATGAGTTACCTGCCAGGGCTGCATTAATGCATCATAACAACAGAATACATTAGGGCACGACTTACAACAGAACATGTACAATCTTTCGATTATGGAAGCTGTGTATGTACTGAATCCTTAATGATAATGAAGCTACTGAATTGCCATGGAATCTATGAATATGTGTATACGATTATCTTCTCTGGATTCCTAGAAATACATTATACTTTTTTTCCGGATCATACACTATAATCTCTTACGAATGATACTAAACAGTATAATGAATCTGACCTGTAGAAGTCGGCAATAAGCCATGGATGATGCATGAATGCAGTCCTTGCCTGCATGCATCATGCCAACTCTACAGTTTGGCTATCCAAACTCTGAAAAGGGAGGCGTTATGTTACACCGATAAAGAACAGGCCAGTTACTTACCAGGACTGGTGCATAATAAGGACTCAGTCTTGCCTCGGGTCATCATGTCATCCTCAGCTAGTTAATATGACAGTCGTTACAGCCATGAATAAAAAGGAAACAAACAAGGGACTATACTATAAGGCACCTGTCAGAGCACAAATCACCTCCCAACAACCCCTGCCCCTGCACCCCTCCTCTCTCATCACACCCACCATGATGTTGTGAGAAGATAGCTGGTGCCACCCATGCACTCAAAACCCAATAGGCGTCTAAAGACGTAGTCTAATGGGGGTCTAAAGACGCGTTCACTTCTAAACACTTTACGGTGATGGGGACCTGGGAGTGGACCCTGACACCAACACGGTGGTCATATGTGATGTTTTTGTATTAGTTCAAACTACACATAGTGTCATCATGGGATCTCTTACATTCCTATTTTTCATTTAGACACATTTCTTATTTGGCGCCCCTGCGTTTAAACAGGCCACTGCTGCACTTGTCTGTATAGATCAGCCCATTTTTCGCCACCCATGCCTAATCTGTGTTGGTTTATGCCATGGAAGTCATGTCCAGACAAAGACATGTGCTGGGGGAGTGAATACCCTGATAGAGATTTGACCCCCTGCAGAGAGGCCATCTGATTACTCTTCTGTTGTAGAATACCCCCCTTCCCCCACCCCAACCACACTGATAATCTAAGTACTCCGGCCCTTAGTCTGTAGTGCCCATAACAGGGCAGTAAGGCCAAAAAAAAAAGGTGTGTTTCAGGTTACCCAACCCTACCAAGCAAAACAGGGCCGACCCTAGAAATTTTTATCCAATTAAAAAAAAAAGAATTGAGTAATTTTTGGGCTATTTCAGAGTCAATTTGATAGTATACGAGTCAACACCGTTGTCGATGAGTCAGCGCTGAAGTTTGGGAGTCAGTTTTGGGTACTTTTCAGGCCAAAGTAAAAAAAAAAAAAAAAAATTTAAAAATAAAATCCGACCTACCCTACCTAGATTTTCAGACTATGTAACCTGAAACACACCTTCTTTTTTTGGCCTCATCGGGATATTGGTGAGAATGATATTCAAAAATAACTAAGGCAAAACAAAGAGACTAAGGTTAAATACACATAGGAATGGAATGACAAAGGTGAGTTAGCCACTACTGGCTATACCTGATAGTATTAACTAACTGTGGTAAGGAGCCAAAAAATGATCAACTATGTTAGTTGCTATTGACTAAGTTCTGGGGTTCAAAGATTATCTGTGCTACCCTCCCGCCTCCCTCATAGAGCATCCTCTTGCCTATCTTATCTGCCGTCACTGATAGCAGACCCAGCCCCGGAGACAGGCCCTACACGTCACTATGGTGACAGTAACCATGGATCAACGCCAGGGGGGGTATGTCTGTGTTAGTGGGGGGGGGGGGGGGTGGGGGTGGGGGGGTCGTGGATTAAGAAGGGTGTGTGTGTGGGGGGGGGGGGGGTAGCAGGATGTTCCAGCGTCGTACGGCCTCCATTGAAGCCACTCTACAGCTGTACTCCTACAGTGGGAGAAGTGTGGCTTCTGTTAGAGGAGGAGGACTGTGGGGGTGGGAGGAAGGGACAGAGTGTGGGGTGTGTATTGTAATGGGTGCACTGAAAAAGTAAGCGTCAAAGACGACACCCGGTCAAAGACGACACCCGGTCAGAGACGTCACCCGGTCAGAGACGTCACCCGGTCAAAGACGTCACCCGGTCAAAGACTATCCAATAGTTACAATATCGTGAGACTGAGTCTAATGGTGGTGGTTGTATGCCCGTTGTTTGAGTCAGTCAGTGGGCTGCACTGAAAAAGTAAACTCGTCTCCAGACTTGTCGAAGTGACTGTCATAAAATAGAATCTGGAGCTGGCAAATGTCGGGTTTAGGCTGGCACATGCCAAGTGGGTCTTCTATCTCCAGCTAGAAGACCCGCTTCCTTGTCACTTAGACAAGTTTTTGACTCGTTTATTTTATGACCGTCACTTTGAAGAGTCTGGAGACAAGTTTTTTTTTGAGTGTGGACGGAGTGATACCAAGCTATGTATTATGAATAAAATACTGCTTCACATCAGATAACAGGTGTCACGTGATCAAAGTGGTTCAGGCTGCCCCCTGGTGGCAGAAAGTATCATTAAAAAGGGTGAAAGCTGTAGGCACCCCTTGATGTAACGGGTACGGCCCCCTGCCGGTGAGAAGTGAGGTCCTGACACCTAGCGGGGAGTGGGGTATGTCTTCATTATAGGCTTCTATCCAGCCTCAATATAAGTAGAGTTTATGCTATATCATAGCTCTCTGGTATTATTAGAAATAGGTGTCCTCGGTTAAAGATGTGCTGCTTTTGTTCTGGTAAATACTGTAAAGAAACACGTTTCCATAGGGCCCCAGACGGGTAAAATTGACAAATCGACATGACCCTAGTGACAAGGGACAAGACATATTTCTTAGGATCGACAAATGACATAGGCATTCCTTAAAATCGACAAGTGACATGAGACCTAGTGACATTTTTACAGTGTCAGTGACAAGTAACAAGACCCTTTTCTTAAGTCGACAAGTGACACAGCAACCCCCCCCCCCCCCCCGTCTGGGGCCCTTTACATTCTCGATGAACTTTTATATATTCACTCCCTTTCACCAAACCTCGTTAAAACGAAGTCAATCGTAACTGAAGGCTCGATGATAATTGCCTGCTTCATTGTAAAGCTTGAAATCCTGGAACCAAAGAAAACACAGTCATTGGGAGTTGGATGAGAATTCGCCCCTATTTGTGATGGTCAAGTGGGTTCCGCCACGTTATGAATTGCCTACGAATTTGTGACTTGTTCTGAATTTTTTTATTTTTTTTGTTTAAACAAATTTTTTTCATTTTCATGATGTTCGAGCTCCATGTACATTTAATCAGGCCACTTTAATAAAAAGGTTTGTTTCAGGTAACATGGGATTAAAATCTAGGGTCGGTAGGTTGGTTTTTTTCTTCTTTTTTTTTAAGTTTTTTTTTTACAGGCCCTTTACGGTACCAAAAACAGTGTAAAAATGGGGGGGGGGGGGAAATTTCAAAATTTTTATCAAAGCAAAATTGTCCCCAAAAAAGTGTAAAAATAGAAAAATGTCTTCAAAATTGCAAAAAAAAAGAAGTAGGGTCGGCCCTGTTTTGATAGGGTCGGTCGGGTGACCTGAAACAAACCTCTTTTTTTTGGCCTTACCGACCTGTATTTTTTAATAACACTTAGACGTGAGTGTGGAGTGAACCTGTACCGCTGCTGGTCTCTCTGTGTGATGTCGGGGACGTCCACAGCACAGTTGGTCTCACTGCTGCATATAAATTGCTCAAATGAGAATCTTCTACGACTAGATCTATATGAGGGCCGCATATTGCTTTAATATGTGCCCTCTGCACGGTTAGAAGTAAACATTACTGATCAGTAGACTTTACTGGTGGTTTACAGTATAAAAAGGTATTTTTTGTGCCAACTATTTACTCATGGAAACAGGAAATAGAGCCTTACTGCATTATGTGGACCAGAGTGGGTTAAACGAGAATCTTCTTCAATACAATGTGACATATTTGACACTGACTTTCTTCAAGATAAGATAACACCGGTAATTGACTGTGGTATCAAGGCCTCAGACATATTCCTGTGACATATCAGATAGCCGACTTTCTGTAAAGACAGTACGATGCCTTGTAAAATAGGAGTAGCGCAATAAACATGTCCCTAACATAACAGAAGAAAAAGGGGTTCCCGTTCATTATTGTGCATTAATGTAGCGCCAGTGAGTAACTCGCCAGGGCTGAATTGATAAAGGCCTAAGTGGTGAGTTACTCACTGCTGCCACATCCATGCACCATGCAGAAGAGGAATTGCAGCAAAATCCTCTCATCAAAAGCCCATGTTAGTGGTACCCTAACAGTAACAGTTGGATTGGACCCGGGATAGGTTCTCAAGTTTATAGGATGAGTGGGGGGGGGGGGGGGTAATAAGATTAACATGGGGTCTGTTGCACAAGTAGAAATTCGATCCACTTATTCAGCTATTCAAAATATCCTAAGTTTACGCCAATATACCTGCATATTCTCAGTTTGCATCTTCCACATAGGGAGGGTGGGATAAACTGATGATTCCCACAGTGCATTTTAGTATCATTTTTTTGAATATACATTTTATTCATATTCCCTGTTTCATTGATAGTATGTATAGTTGAGTAATGAGCCTTGGCTCATCAATCTTGGGGACGTTCTAGTTACTGTCCAGGGAGATATCACCTAATCTGTCCGTACACTACCTCTGCAATCTGTAACACATTTGAGAGCTTAAACCCGCAGGTCTCGATACCCCTCCACCGACAGTCAGGGCGCAGTCGGGACAGGTACTCAGCCCTATTTATAGGAGAGCTGGGGCTTTAAGATCTGGGAACGTGTATGGCAAAACAGCGAAGGTAAGGTCTAGAAGCACAGGTTGCAATACACGTTCAAGTAAAGTTGTTAAGACAATCACTGTGTATTAGACCAGTCAAGCCTAAAGTATGTGCTCTCAGCTGTGAAGGGCAAAGGTCCTCAATACGGTGTTAATTACACAGGTATCCACTTACCCCGGACCAATCCACAGGCACAGCATGCTACTCATGTACCTTACAATGCATTGTACAGGTTTGGCTTATCTATATATGTATGCATTTCTTTGTTATCTGAATTCCCCCTCCACGTACGTGTAAACACCCTCCTACACGTCCAAAACGTCAGGCCTACAAGTTGTGAACGACTAGATGGGAATACCTCCCACGTGACCTATGACGTTACACGTACACATTGCCGTACACGTTGTGATGTTAAAATCCCTATTAACTCTTTAAAGGACAGCATGTTAATTTTATGCATCAAACCCTTGGTCGTCATGATGCATGAGTGCAGCCCTGGCAAGTGCTACATTCAAGCATCATGCCAACCCTTTGGGTTGAGACACTCCCTAAGGATCGGCATGATGCACCAATGTAGCACTAGTGAGTTACTCATTGGTGCTGCATTGGTGCATCACGACGACAAATGTCATATTTTAGTGACATCCTCCTCAAAGGGCCGCATGCTGCTTTATGCCGCTTATCATCATGATGCATGAATGCAGCGTTTCAGCAGTGCTGCATTCATGCATCATACATTAGGTCAACCTAATCAGGCTGATACACTCCTGATTGGCTGATACACTCCTGATTGGCTGATACACTCCTGATTGGCTGATACACTTCTGATTGGCTGATACACTCCTGATTGGCTGATACACTTCTGATTGGCTGATACACTACTGATTGGCTGAAACACTCCTGATTGGCTGATACACTTCTGATTGGCTGATGCACTCCTGATTGGCTGATACACTCCTGATGGGATGGCATTATGAACTGTATTAAACTCGTTAAGGTTGGAACTATGCATCGTTACTACAAATGTTGCCTTTTACTTCTAGCAACATGCTGTCTTTAACGGGCAAACCTTCTAGTGGATTACCTGTATAATCATCAGGGATTACTGACTCCTTCCCACCTGTATCATCACCTGTTGTAGCAACTACAGAATCTAGAATGTGCAGAAGTCATTACTCTTCACCTGACAGTATGTTCTTTTATTGATACTTTTCTTACCTAATGTGTGAACAGCCTTTCTGCTCGGCTTTAGCTTTCATTTCATTATATTTTATCAGTGAATGATTACTTTCAATAGTCTTTCAACAGTAGTCTTATATTCCAGTCCGGTGTCTACTGTCTTAAGATGAAGAAAATCAACAAACTTGTTAGCCATGGATTATGGCTACACCGTGCTCCACAGGGGCATTGAGTACTGAACTCTAACATAGACAATACAGTTAGGAGAACGGAAAAGTTATAACGCGTTCCTCCCTTTCTTCCACAAAAGAAAGTCATCAACAGCGTTAATACTTCATGCCCGTTGTCGTCATGATGCATTCATACGAACCCGTTGGGAGTGTATCGACCCTATAGGATCAGCATGATGCATCATGGGCTATAAATGGTCAAAGCAACATGATACGAGATCTATCTGCATGCATGGCAATTTCATCAACTCCTTTCAAATCTCAGTTTAACCAGCGGCACCGACTGTTTCTTTAAGGGATATGAAACAAACACGGCAGAACTGTGAATGGCCTGCCTGGAACTGGGTTAATTATTTCACTCATTCAACACGTTAAGGGCTGCATGGTGCTTTCATATGATACACACTTTGTCTTCATGATACATGGATGCAGCCCTGGCCCTTCTACTCGCACAGGCTGTATGAATGCATCATGCTGAGCCTTCCCGGAGTGTATCAACCCAGCAGTGAGAGTTAGTAACTCACCATGATGCATTCATGCATCATGACAATGAAGGCCATAGCGTATCATTTAAAGTGCTCTGCGGCCCTTAGATTGTTAACCCTTTAAAGACGCATGTCACTAAAAGTTTAAATTTGTTGTCATGATGCATCAATGCAACCTGGTGAGTAACTCGGCTGTGCTGCATCGGTGCATCATGACGACCCTTCAGGAATGTCTGAACCCCATACGGTCGACAAGATACAGCACTGGCGACTTACTCACCAGGGCTGCATTCATGCATCATGCAACCAAAAGTATGGTGCATTAAGGCATCATGCCATCCTCAAAGGGTTAACTAACTTTGGCATGACACCCTCCATGCAGCCCCTGTCTGAGGGTCATGCTGCACAAACCCCCTATTATCACTCAGACAGTGAGCGATAATAGGATATTTTCAGGAAACAAATATGCAAACAGCAAAACTGATTGAATTCAAACCCGATCCAAATGAACAGAGAGAAAAGCAATTCTCGGTGTTTTAAGGACGTTTCATTATAGAAGTCACGGAAATGATTTCATGCCGGTTTGTGAATAAAGAACATCTTTTAGCAGCGGCCATGTTCTAGGATTTGGCATTGCCTTTCTATTCCAATTGATGTCCGTGTGGCGGCATGATTGCAGTTAAACAGTTACTGACTGGGTAGGGTGCAGTCCCCAAACCTATGAACCAGTTTGTGTGGAAATGAACAACATATCGTGTGACCATTCTTCAAGAGTTGGATCGGGAAGGTCTGTCAAAAAAGATTTGTGGCTCGTGATTTTCGTCAATAGTGCAAAATTTGCAATTGACGAGGGTACTTGTGAACCCCCATAGGTGGTGTTTACATATTACTGTAGTTTATATTTCAACAGTATATCTTGTGAAAAACATGTGAATCACAACCTGCCTACTTGTTGTTGCTTTTTACAAAACGCCTACAAGTTTGCGACGTGTACTGACTGACCTTAGAGGGGTGTGTCGTGCTGAATAGGATTTTTGTTTCTTACATGTGATAAACACTCTGCTAAGAGAAATAAGCAAACATAAGAAAGTTACTGCTATTTCGAGGCTTAATTGCATATTAGGCAACATCTAGTGCAACATCTAAAATAGGCTTAATAAAAACAACTTTTCCCAAAAACAGAGGAATGTTCTTCAGGCAATCAAATATACGAAAGATGGAAATGTCAAAAGAAAGAAACTTGTGTTCTTCACAGATCTCAACAAGAAAGAAATGAGTCAATCTAATTCCCCATTCCAATCGAGGGCAGACATTTTAACATTGATAGCTCTTGTGATGCTGGAGCTAGGACTAGACATAGTCACTCAATTACCGGTTAAATGGCCACTGGCTTAGAGTGAGATTTACTTAATTAATGAACGTCATTCGGGGATGCTAAAGTCCCTATAGGAACAGGGGCCAGAGGGTTGAGATGAACTGCTAGACATCCCAATGGGCCTAACATTAAACTATTATGTCACAGATTCAGGTCATATATATATATATATATATATATATATATATATATATATATATATATATATATATATATATATATATATATATATATATACATATATATATAGATATAGATATAGATATATGATTTTTTTTTTTAATGTAATATTTACTCTGGAGGTATCAGGCTGGGCTCCTATTGAAAAATGTATGGTGCCCATATACTCCTGTATAATGTTTATACATTAAAGGCAAAGAGTTATCCATCCGAAGATGCCTGAACAGGATCGCAGGTTATGGTCATTATTGGCCCGGGCAACCATGGGAACACATATGGGCCTACCAACAGCATTGCCCAAGATACACTGCAGATATCTCAGATTATGCTAAATATCTGTGTCGGTTTTTATTCCTTTGATTAGCTAAGGATATTCTGATTAGTTTATAATATAGGTCATGACCTAGCTAACTGCTTCTGGCAGCCCTACCTCTAAATACAATAAAAAGTAGACATTTTCGCGTGTATGAATTTCTTATAGAAATATGGTTGTTGTATAACTATACAGGATGGATTTTCACACTTGATATTGTCACAAATTTTAGAATATGCAAAGTGTGTGAAAATATGCACCCTGCGAGAAAAACAGTTTCAGTAGTTGTTAAGGGATATTACGCTGTTAAGGAATACCCCCTTTAGAAGAAGCAGCAGCGTTTCTGGTTCTAACAGGGATCCCAGTAGATGTGATGCCATCAAATTGCAAATGGCATCAGCTAGACCCTTACCAATCGGTGTCTGGCCATGTATATGGTCGGGCCCAAACCCTCCCACCTCCCCAGGCTACCTGCCCCCCCCCCTCATCCTTACTACTGTAAACCTAGATATTTCTGTGTGTATAAACTTTCACAGATTTCTCCAAAAATAAAATTTTCGTGTGTATTCGAATTACCATATTCAATGAATTTTAGCACTTTAAAATGGGATAAGTGTTCATGCTGTACATAATTTTTACAGATTTTGATTTTGGTGGAAATTGCACAAAATATGTACAGCTTGGAATAAAACGGGTTTCCATTCCTCGGCGGCATGATCACGTGACTGCACACATGGGGAGGGGGCATGCATGGAGGATCATGGCCGCCGCCTGGCAGCGATAATAGGGGATAGAAGAGGCTGGGCGTATCAAAGCAGGCCGACACACTGAGCGATATTAGGGGTATTTGCCCCGGCTTACTCCCTGCCCGCTCACCAGGTGCCGCCAGCGGGGCAGGATGACTCAGCGAATTTGAGCAGGGGAACACGCCATCTGTTGTGTGCCTGTGGAACTAGCTGTTGTCTGACAGGCAGGGCTATAACATGGGCATGGGAATCTCAATTCTGGAGGTGGAGGGGGGGGGGAGATGTAGGTTGGAGAAAGCCAGCTTGCTTCTACACACAACTAGATGTAAATAGTATGTATGTAAGACGGGGCGTACTGGATACAAATGCTACCTTTTGCGACCACACCAAAAATTTGTTTTTCTAGTAGCCTAATTTATGTAATAGGCAAAAGACAAAATTTCTAAAACCTAGATGTAAACTATGGAGTGTTAGCCAGTCACGAGCCCTTCATATTTCTCCAATGTGATTGAAATTTGCTGAGAAAGACTTGGAGGATGCCACTGGTCAAGCAGAATGGCAAGTGTAGAAAGATTGAATGTACATTTTGGTGTGCAATACTAATTTTAACTAACGCACCCATATACAAGTCCTTAGAACTTGAAAAATCACATTCCTGCATGAAAACCTGCTATTCAAAAAACAAGAGTGCAATTTGTCATCTAAAATCACAGTATTTTATTCAGGGTACAATCAAGGAGATTTATGGGCTTTGTTGATCTCTCAACGTCCTTCTAGATCCCCACTCATATCAGCTGTATGTGTGTATCTATGTTCTGTGTCTGTGTTTGGCTATCAACATCTAGATCTCCTCCTGGCAATCTCCCCTCCTCATAATCCCTTTCTCCCTTACTCTCCATGTTATTCCCACTTTCTTCGCTCTTCCCGTACTCTCTCTCTCTTTCCCTCTCTTTCTCTGTTACTCGTTCTCTCTGCGCACGCACCCTTCTCTCACTCTCACTTCCTCCATGCTTCACCTCCTGGTCTGCACCCATCCTGACGTCACAAGGTGGTAGTTATCAGTAGACCCGATAGGGGGCGCTAGTGGTGGATAACGGGTGTTAATGGTGTCTCAGGCTGCAGATAGGGGGCGTGATTAATGCTGGGTGTTGCCACCAGGTGGCCAAAGTATATAACTCAGTGGGTGAATGTTTTTTTTGTTAATGAGATTTACGTTGAATCAACATTGGCAGCTCTCAGGTCAACCAGCTGACAATGTTGATTTAACGTTGAACTGATTCATGTGCCCGCCGCGAGGAATTCTCCCAATAAGTAAACCACAGTGACTCATTTAAGTAATTATAGCCAAATACAGTCAAATACGGCTGGCTTTTCATTTTCCTTATGCTACAAGCAATAGTTGATAGAAATGAGGAAATGCATGAAAAGAACAATGTTTCGACTTATCAATAAGTTTTATTTTGACAAGGTTCTATTTAGGCAAATATGTGTTGAAATACAAGTTTTTCACAAGGTTTTGGCTGGCCGTTCTGCCACCTGGGTCCATATGACAATGTCTCTTGCGAATGAGAGTATGGCAGCAACAGGTATATTGAAAAGATCATAGCTCAGGTGGCAGATATGCACTGAGAATATCACTTATTGTCATATAGTATACTATGGTGTGTTTGCTAGTAGGGCATTGGAATTTCCAAATGCACACTCCGAGAAGTCAGTGCCATTGTCGCTAAAACTACTCTCACCTGAAAGTTTCAGGTGAGAGTGGTTTTAGCGACAATGACACTGACTTTTTGGAGTGTGTGCTCCCAATGCTTATATCTTCATCAGGATCCATATCTATCAAAGTCAGGAATGTTCATATGAAATTTCTAACAATTTTTTTTGTCATCTCATTCCAGTTGTGCCGTTGACGCCTCGGTTACCATCGGACGAGGAGCGGTTACTGGAGCTGCTGTTTGACGGCTACAACCCGTCAGCACGCCCCGTCATCAACTCCTCTCACACCGTCAACGTCAACATGCAGTTCTCACTCCTCCAGATACAAGAACTGGTAAGTACTACTACAAGCACTGCTACTATGGGATATGTTAATTATAATATAACAATACAGATACAAGAACTGGTAAGTACTACTACAAGCACTGCTACTATGGCATATGTTAATTACAATATAACAATACAGATACAAGAACTGGTAAGTACTACTACAAGCACTGCTACTATGGGATATGTTAATTATAATAAAACAATACAGATACAAGAACTGGTAAGTACTACTACAAGCACTGCTACTATGGCATATGTTAATTACAATATAACAATACAGATACAAGAACTGGTAAGTACTACTACAAGCACTGCTACTATGGGATATGTTAATTATAATAAAACAATACAGATACAAGAACTGGTAAGTACTGCTACAAGCACTGCTACTATGGTATATGTTAATTATAATATAACAATACAGATACAAGAACTGGTAAGTACTACTTCAAGCACTGCCACTATGGCATATGTTAATTATAATATAACAATACAGATACAAGAACTGGTAAGTACTACTACAAGCATTGCCACTATGGCATATGTTAATTATAATATAACAATACAGATACAAGAACTGGTAAGTACTGCTACAAGCACTGCCACTATGGGAATATAATCTATATACAGTCTTTGTGAAAACTTTTTCATTCCACAGGACATTCGGTCCTGCAAATTTTCAATGTTGCAGGACCGGCTACAGTTTTGGAGGACCGGATAGCCACATATCTGACAATTTATGCATTTTAGGTATAAAACAGTACACTGAAAGATACATTACATTTGTAGTCATTTATGGTCAAATCAGGATAGATATATAGTTTTACACAGTATATTGACACACATATTTCAACTTGAGAAGCCCAATTTAATTCTTCTCGTTCAGAAAAGCCCAACATGCGACCGGACATTCGGTCCTGCTACACTTGTAAATCTGCTGGACCAGTGGCATTTTAGAAGGACACTGCCACTGTCCTGCATGTTTTTGCAAAGAACGTATAATATATAAGGCTTTAAGGGCTGCATGCCCATACTAGATGAATGTCTGCATTTGAGTAAATTCAATATGTTTTTCAGTGTTTTCAATTCGAATAAACATTGCCTTAAGGGAGTTGTCATTTATTAACAGCAGAGGGGGTTGGTGGATTTGGGGGGGACCAAAATAATTTGGACCCCTTTTTATGAAAAAGCCTGCATGTTACTATAGCTCAAAGCTGTCGGCCGCGCTCAATTCCAACTTGCATGGGGAGGGGGGCAAAAGTTTTTCAATCCCTACCGTAGGGGGGACTAAAAAAATTTCAACCCGCTCACACAAAAATCAACCGACCCCCCCCCTATTGTTAAGAAATGACCAATCCCTCAGTCAGTTAGATGATGTTATGATCTTTCTGTAACATCTACATAGCCTTACTGAACTTGAAGCCGCTTTTAAAAAGTTTCTCTAAGGGATCTTAAATTTTGCTTAAATGCAAACATTCATGTAGAGCCAGTAGGCATATCGAGTTGGATTTAACGTTGTCAACCAGCTGTCAACCAGATGTCAACTACCTGTCAACTAGTTGTCAACCAACTGTCAACCAGTTGTCAACTAGCTGTCAACTAGCTGTCAACCAACTGTCAACCAGTTGTCAACTAGCTGTCAACTTGCTGTCAACCAACTGTCAACCAGTTGTCAGCTAGCTGTCAACTAGCTGTCAACCAACTGTCAACCAGTTGTCAACTAGCTGTCAACTAGCTGTCAACCAACTGTCAACCAGTTGTCAACCAGCTGTCAACCAGTTGTCAACTAGCTGTCAACTAGTTATCAACCAGCGGTCAACCAACTGTCAGAGTTCAATCATGGGGTCGTGCCAAATGGATAGTCCTTTGATGCCTTATTACCCTTTGTCATCACAATGAACTATTACAGCTCATGTGAGTATGTTGGCCCCATATGGCTTTATATAGAAACTGGTAAAAATGTCTTTGGCTTGTCTGAAGACTAGACATAAACAGTAGGAAACTTCAATTTCTATCCTTCCCTTTAGATTGTCTTCACTTTTCTCATTGTGGATTGCTTCCTTTCTCCTTGGGGCTGACTTCTGAAATATAGAACCGTGGTACCTTTCTATGGGAGTGCCGGCCATGCCATACAGGTTACTAACAGAACCCTGGTACCTTTCTCCCAGAGTGCCAGTAAACTAAAGTTTAGTCAGTAAGGGCTAGGTCATTTGTAATTAACTGGGGGGCTTGGTGGATGTAGGGGGGGGGGGCATAAGGAAAAATAGGCCCTTTGTGGGGGCCAAAACTGAAAATGCCTCCAAGCTAGAGGGAGGGTCAAAATCTAAAATGGTCCATTTAAATACCCGTGAACACACACGATTATTTTCCTTTTTTTTTGGGGGGGGGGGGGAGCACTGGGGGGAGGCATTTCTCAAAATCTCAACATAATGGGTTGTCGAGATTACTTTCGACTAACTAGTTGGGGGGGGGGGGGGAAATAAAAATTGCCCTTTTGGGAAAATCCACCAAGCCCTCCCCCCCTCAGCTAGCAATAATGACTGGGACCTAAGGTGGTAGGGGGAGGTGTGGAGTGAGAGGGTATTGCTGAGGTTGCAGTTCCTGCCTACAGATTAATCACCTTCCAACCCCTAGTGGCACTTAGAAGTACTACACTAAATAACCCGCTCCATAATACATCGATATAGCGTCTAACCTGTTACCGCAATAATTACAAAGTGTCTCAATAAAGCATCCATGGCTGTACGTGATACTTAGGGAATCTGCTATGTAAGGGGTAAACATAAGGGAAAAATGAAACTTGATTTCCAAACAAATAACTCTGTTAGAGGACTATTCATATTTTTTTATGTTTCAGTGAGCTCTAAACGAGGCTCTTTTATTTCAAAGTATTACATATGACAAGCAAATGTGATGTTTTCATTTGAAACTGAGTGAAAAATGTGTAAATAAATCATGTATATGTCCAGATATTACTAGGAAATAGGGTTTAGTAAAAAGAATTAAAAAATATTTGGACATAGTGTACTCTTATGTTGTATTTTTTAAAGGGAATAAATATGAAAAGTCAATGATATTGGTAGTTTGTTGGTAATGTAGATGTAAATACATGGAGAAAGACTTGACTAAATTGTCATTATTAGATTATATATATGAGTTTAGTAATGAAGTAGATAAGTGCAGCGAACCCCTTTGGAGGTTATGTGAAAGCTGTCTGAATGTTACCATCCAAATAGGCCTAGAAGTGTTTAGTTATGTAGTTAGAGTGACGGGAGGCCGCAATCTGGGATCAACATCTGCCAAGTGGGCCAATATATTCGATACATCCGTTACCAGACTAATACCAGAGAAACTTTTTATATCATGCCCAAACCTTTGAGATCAGAAAAGGTTTCTATAACATTGGTTGATTTATTTGTAACATAAAAAATAACTTCTATATTGTTCACTTTGTTGCAAATGGCATAGCAGATTTAGTAATTGATGTATGATATTGCATATATATTGAAAATGTTGGCACCCTCACCAGACGTTGGCTCTCTAGGATTCAGCAGAATATGCTAAATACAGCCATGCCAGACGCCCTGATATATTCTCCATATCTAATACCTAGACAGCCCTACTTATCATGTGCTTATTGATGGCTTCCTCGGCCTCTGTCAGTATCTCCAAACAGAACGCTGCCATAATGTATAAATTCTACCGATGCCTTCATAAATGGAAACATGAAAGGGTCCAAAATAGTTTCAAGAAGAGAAATATAGATATCCTTATCCAGAAATTCTCGGGAGATCTCCTGCCAGACCCAAGCGACTCTATAAGATTGATGAGATGCCATACTCTGAACAGATTTTGAGTTCTTGACATATTATGTTAGTCAGCAAATTGGAAAACCTCAGCTCAAAGAGCGAGACACACACTCTCCTGTATCAAAGCACACTCTCCTTCATGTCTGCCCCAAGCTAATGTATGTCGAAAAAGGAGAGAATATACTTAGAGTCTGTGGGGCAGAGGTTAAACCTTTAGAGACGCTTCTTGGTAAAAGATGATATTTGTCGGCCAATGCAGCCCTGGTGAGTAACTTGCCGGTGCTGCATTGTTGCATCATGCTGACCAATCATGAGTGTCTCAACCTCATAAGGTCGGCAGGGGAGAATGCTCCCATTTTGTGGGGCAGAGATATCCTATTTGAGTGTTTGTTGTGATTGATCCCTTTGAGTAGGAGTGGTGAGATAGGAGGGGCCAGATGAGGTGCCTGGGTCGGGGAGGGAGGGAGGGAGTGTGGGCGGTCTGCTAGGGAGATTGTTGCATCGGGTAGTGTCTAGTTTAATTTCAGCCGGTGTTGCTTTATGGCGTTTAGACAGGAGAGTATGCGGGAGTTTGACGGTGCCAGTGTTACTGGTACCTACTCCTATATCCTGCTGTAATCTATAACCTGTTTAGACTGGGGCTCCTGTGAGGTCTTATGGTGGCTCAAGAGGGGTCAAAAGCCAGCTGCCGACGTGGGCTCTTTTCTAAGCGACCAGACGACCTGGTGCAATAATTAAAGCGACCTGACAAATTTGGTTGTAGGAAAATTGGTCTAAAAAAGCGACTTTGCCTTTAATGTCGGCGAGTTTCCGCAAAATGCCCCAAATATGTATCTGTGTATAAATAAATATATCTGCATGTAGGGAAGCCTAAATAGGTCACAGGTCCTCAATTTTAAAGCCCAACTCCCCTTATTAGTGGAGATATACGGAGGAAAAAGAATTGTGTCCATCCTTCAAGCTTGGGGGCGATAATAGGGGGTCTGTAATTAGTTTTTCTTGGGAATTCTCATGACCTAGTTCCCCAACCAATGGGTGTACTACATCAACGCATGATGCACCCCTACACTGTTTAATTTGGTCTGAGATTAGAAAAGGGGGACACAAATGAATACTAGACAGATCGGACTTGAATGAGGTAAAGTCACAACTATAAGACATTAATACTTATAAATACAATCAGAAACTTCCTCGATTTGTTCCCCTAGTAAGTTGTTGTAATCACAATTTACAACTTTCACTCTTTCCGTTAACTTATGGAAGACGTCAAGGGTAACCTACCTTACTCTCGTTCCCAAATCCTTCCGAAGGAAAGCTCTGGTAACAGCCAAATGTTGGGATTTTGCTGGGTCTGGGCAACCGCTGCTGGTAGCTTGGAACCAGCGAGCAGGAACAGGAAATGAAACCAGAAAGGTTGATGGTAAAACTACCTAAAACTACCATCATGCATTCTGGTTCCTGTCCACTGGTTCCAGGCTACCAGCAGGGGTTGACCAGACCCAGCAAAATCCCAAGTTCAAGGTCATTTGGCTGTTACTAGAGCCTTCCTTTGGAAGGATTTGGGAACGAGAGTAACCCTACCTTTACACGGACTGATGATAAAGTGAGGGGCTCTTTCAGAACAGAATCATCAGTCGTCATGATGAGATTTTTGTCAACAAGGCAATATTTGCAATTGACGAGAGGACTTGTTAAGGTCAATAGGTGTTATAAACATGTATGATTCTCAAGATTTTGACAGGGTCTCCTGTGAAAAACCCAAGGGGTCACGTTACAACAGTAATAATTTGCCTACAAATTCGTGACTTGCTCTGAATGAGGCTTCAAAACTTTTACCAAACATTAGGGTTCCCATGGATAAAATTGCCACTGTTGAACTTCTTGTGACTCTTTTGATTAATTCAACCATTATTTTCCATGACTAATAACCAAAACGCCACCTTTTATAAACTTGTTTGATTAATCGGCAAACTGGTGATGTTCTGTCAAAAGTAAAAATTGTAATTAAAGGAGGAAAAACAAAGGCACATCAGTCAAAATCCATCTTGACTGCTGAAAGGGCCTTATTGGGCAAACGCATCACTGCATGGTTATCTGAGACTGAAGTGTGACCATGTTTGTAAATGTAGCAAACAGAGGGAAACACAGACACTGACATAATCTGTTGACTGAGCGAATAAAGATTTGAGAGAAGGAGGGAAAATGAAGGGAGAGAAAAGAAACAGAGAAACAGAGACAGAGATGGAGAAAATGTGGAAAAGAGTGGGACAATAATTGTGTGAAATGAACTAATAGATACACTGATAATGAGAAATACATCTTGATGGAAAAATTTAAAAGCATTCTGTGAAAGGAATCCAGCATTCCCTAACTCTTATCAAAATACTTGACTCCATAAGAGTATATAGTGCCATTGGAGACACACACTGGACATCTGTGAGCTGTGTCTCACAAACTTGGGCCAATGTGTTCGTCTATGACCACATTAATGTGTACCATTCTATAGTTAAAGATGTATGCTTCCTTGCTAGCCTGTCATAGACGGCACCCGGTCATAGACGGCACCCGGTCATAGACGGCACCCGGTCATAGACGGCACCCGGTCATAGACGGCACCCGGTCATAGGCGAAAACATTGGCACAACTTCATGAGACACAGCCTATAGGTAAAAGAGGTTAGTCGGAATAAGCTACCCACGTTAGTCAAAATAAAAAACCTGTTAAAACCCCAGCACCCTTACAAATCAGGGTGAGTACCTGTCCCGGCTCCACTGCCACTGTCTCTGGAGGTGTACCAAGATCCAGGCCCTTGAATGGTTGTTCAATGCCATTTTGACGGTTAAGGTCTTATCCGAGGTGAGAAAGTTACATTAGTATCAATTAGATGAATACATGTGTCTGTGTCCGCACATATGGGCACCAGACAAAGAAAGGAGCAGAGAAAGTAGATCCTGGTAAGAGAGGCTAGGGAAGCCCCGGGGTAGATGGATGTATAGCATGGAAGATATGGGTTAACAAGGCACTAGCCAGCTACCTGGGGTTAGGAGGGAGTTGGTTCTATCATGGTCTGCTGTGCACTTCCCATGGAAAACAGTTGACCAACGTTCATGGTGCTGGTCAGATGACCAACACCATGATCTGATGTCCTCATGCCAAGTTGCCAGGCAACCTGGCGGGGCTGTGGCATGTTGTTGTGCAACATGCCGTCGTCATGACAAGGTGACATCACAAAGCAAGATGGCGGACGTAACAAGATCTAGTTACCTTTATTGTTAATTACTATAGAACGGCTAAACATATCTAGATGTATGACCCATCAATATGACCACATTGATGAGTTCTCTTTGGAGAACACAGTGTTCAATACCGTCAACCATAAAAGAACCGTGTTTACACATGGCTTTGTCGTGTTGGATCCCCAACCAGCCCACTCACCCCCCAGATCCCTGCGGGATCCTTGGGGCCTCGTGGGTTGATAGGGGGACTACCATTCCAAACCCACGTGTAAGCACGTAGTTCTAAAAGAAAAAAAAGAGAATTTATATAAGGTAATATTAACAAGAGGTGTGTTTCACGTTACACGGACTGAAAATCTAGGGTTGGCCAACTCTAGGTAGCTTTTTTTTTTACTTTCTTTTCTTAGATGAACGCCAAAAAGGCACTCAGAAATTGTCTGTTGAACTGTTATGACATGCATGCATATACTTCATATAAAGTAGCAATAATATCTCTTTGAATTTGACTTAATTGCTTGGAGAAAGTCATTTTATAATGGTTACGTGATCAATTACGATGATGCCAGATGCTGTCGGATAATTTGGGGGGTTATTTAATCACGCATGTAAGATTTTTTCATGTTAGATCAATGGGGATGCTGTATTCACTATAAAATAAAATGAGTTTACACACAGGTTTGCATCCAGTGTGTTCAACAATCAAACCCTGACCCACTTTCCCCCACCCACATGGCTACAATCCCATTGCGCAGATGCAGAACGTGGGAAAATCTCGCGAGACCTCACGGAATCCTGTTCCGTGCGAGATTTATCAGGGGGCATGCTGGGAAGGAGGCTAACTGAGCTCCCCAAAGAGAGGCTCTCTGAGAAAAGACCAACCCTCCCAATCCTCTGACTGTTTTAGTGGGTCTTTTTTCTCATTGTCTTTTCTTTTTTTAAATTACATGCAGAGCTTCTTCTGACATGGGTGGGGCCCTGAAGGCTCAGACTAGAGAAGAGGTAAGGGAGTGGTCATTTTTTAACAACAGGGGGGGTTGGTGGATTTGGGGGGGGACCAAAAAAATTTGGACCCCTTGAAGGGGGGGGACCAAAAGAATTTGGACCCCTCTTGAGGGAGGGACCAAAAAAATTGCACCCCTTTTTAGTGGAAAAGCCTGCGCGTTACTTTAGCTCAAAGGGGTCGGCCGCGCTGAATTTCAACTTGCCTGAGGGGGGGACCAAAAAAATTTCAACCCCTCCCGTGGGGGGGACCAAAAAAATTTCGACCCGCTCGCACGAAAATCCACCGACCCCCCCCCTGTTGTTATAAAATGACCACTCCCTAAGAGGAATGATTGAATATAGTGATAGGCCGAGCATCAAAACCCCAATATAGCAGGGTAACGCTTATCTTTATAAGATACTGCCAGCTGTCGCCTAGTTAAATCATCATATAAATAAGCTCAGATCCCTCAATACAAGAACACAGGCTTAAACTGAGTAGCATGCCTATAGATGCTTGGAGTAGATGACTGTATATAAGACAAGGTATGACACAGCTAGACACCCATCATCTTCATACCCTAGATGGCCCTACTGTAGCATGTATTTGGACATAGAGGGTAGCACCATCTAGTTAGTAATATACAAACTGGTTAGTCCACCATCATCTTAATACTTCAAGTGGAGCCACATGTCTATTGCTCAATACATGGTACAGTAGGGCCATCTAGGGTATAAAGATGATGGGCGTCTAGCTGTGTCATACCTTGTGGTATATACAGCAGTCTACTCCCAGTATAGCCAGGCCGTTCAGTTTAAGCCTGTGCTCAAGAAGATGTATGCATCATAATCTTGATTTGGTACCGACCAGGTACTGCTGTGTAGTGAACCCCTTCCCTATACAGTCCAAGCTAAAGGTCATAATCTCAGTGCCTTAGGCTAACTATATTGAGAAAGATTCCCACATCCATGCGATGAAGCTAAACATACAGGGGTTTTCAGGACTTCACAGAGAATATATCAAAATATATTCCTGTATGGCCTAATCACTTCAGGCAAAAGATGGTCGGATGTTGAAGCAAATTTACATGATGAAATATAAGACTGTCTGCCAGGTTACTCTCATTGAAGACCAGGTTAAGGGAGCATTCCACTGACGGAGTCGGCCATGATTTGCTCAGTCGGACAAGACTGGCCCATAAGTATAACATTATGTATAGAGTTTTATTGGATGACGTTGGTGGTATACACTCTTTACCAACGTATACATGTTGTAGACCCCTGGTGAGAATTCAACTTTAACATTAAATTCAACTTTAACATTAAATCCAACTTATCGATCAGCTCATTGGATTCAAAGATGAACCGATTAATCATGTGCATTATGGGCAGTCAGGACAACAGAGGCATTTAGGCATGAGAGGAAAGCGGAGAATGAGAGATGGACAAGGGAAACAGAGAGAAGAGAGACAGGCAAGTAGACAATCAGGAAGGTAAGCAGGCAGGCAGGAAGGTAGGGAGGCAAGCAGGGCAGAAAAGCAGGGAGGGAGGCAGGGGGGCAGGGAGGCAGGGGGGCAGGGAGGCAGGGGGGCAGGGAGGCAGGGAGGCAGGGAGGCAGGGAGGCAGGGGGGCAGGGAGGCAGGGAGGCAGGGAGGCAGGGGGGCAGGGAGGCAGGGAGGTAGGGAGGCAGGGAGGCAGGGGGGCAGGGGGCAGGGAGGCAGGAAGGCAGGGAGGCAGGGGGCAGGGAGGCAGGGGGGCAGGGAGGCAGGGAGGCAGGGAGGCAGGGAGGCAGGGGGCAGGGAGGCAGGGGGGCAGGGAGGCAGGGGGCAGGGAGGCAGGGGGCAGGGGGGCAGGGAGGCAGGGAGGCAGGGAGGCAGGGAGGCAGGGAGGCAGGGAGGCAGGGAGGCAGGGAGGCAGGGAGGCAGGGAGGCAGGGAGGCAGGGAGGCAGGGAGGCAGGGAGGCAGGGAGGCAGGGGGGCAGGGAGGCAGGGGGGCAGGGGGGCAGGGAGGCAGGGAGGCAGGGAGGCAGGGAGGCAGGGAGGCAGGGAGGCAGGGAGGCAGGGAGGCAGGGAGACAGGGAGGCAGGGAGACAGGGGGCAGGGAGGCAGGGAGGCAGGGGGCAGGGAGGCAGGGAGGCAGGGAGGGAGATAGGGAGGAAGACAAGTCAGGGAGGCAGGAAGACGGAGGCAAGCAGGGAGGCAGACAGGAAGACAGGGAGGCCAGCAGATAGGGAGACAGGTAGACAGGAAGGAAAGCAGGAGGGCAGGGAGGCCGACAAGCAGGAGGGCGGGGAGGCATGTATCAAATTGAGCAGCAATAACCATTTGATCTACTCACATTGAACATAAATTGGACTCGATACTGACTCACCCTTGGCGTTACCTCCTTTCATCCTAGTTTAAGTCATCCTGGTAAGAACACCTACTTGGTTCCCGCTGGTTTTAGTAGTACATACCAAGTACCATAAGAGTCCTAAATACTACTTTTATCTGACAGGTTTATCAAATGGTTTATCTTCAAAAGGGCCCTTAGGGTGGTGCTGATGGTACAGCACTGACGGAAAGCTGCACTGTATGAAACATTTGAGCAACTTAAGCCGAGGATGAAGTTGATTCATGTCCCTCCTTTAGCAGCCTAAGGGAGTGGTCATTTTTTAACAACAGGGGGGGGGGGTTGGTGGATTTGGGGGGGACCAAAAAAATTTGGACCCCTTCAAGGGGGGGGACCAAAATAATTTGGACCCCTTTTTAGTGAAAAAGCCTGCGCGTTACTATAGCTCAAAGGGGTCGGCCACACTCAATTTCAACTTGCCTGATGGGGGGGACCAAAAAAATTTCGACCCCTCCCGTGGGGGGACTGAAAAATTTTCGACCCGCTCGCGCAAAAATCCACCAACCCCCCCCCTGTCGTTAAAAAATGACCACTCCCTAAAGCAACCCTTTTTTTCAGTTTACGGGCAGTTAAAGTTGCTTCAATTTGCCCAAAGAAGGCCATTATATCAACTATAGTATTAACTTAAAGTTGTTTAATTTGAATGGTTCTTGCAGTGTTAGTTGTAAAAAGAATGTGTATTACAATGGGTTGAACATTTTTAGCTGTAATTCCTTGTCTTCCAAAACAGGCATGTCCCTGTCCGGTTACATACAGGGAATTGTGAAGCCTCTTGTATGAGCGACACCAAGTAAATGCACTACTGGCCTTTATTTATTGTAAATGTAATTCTTGCCAAATAAAACTTATGAAACTCAAACTCAAACACTGTAAGAGCGAATGCTAACAGCAACTCAGAATTAAAGCAAACTTTAAGTGGCACGGTCCGATAATTAGTGCTCAAAATTATTGTGGTTTGAAATGAACCAGGATGTTCAATATAGCCATACTTCATGTCCCACCTACTTTATCAGACAGTCTTCCCCAGAACTTACCTAAGAATCCAGCTAATTATTGGTTTTATGATCAATTTAAGACTTTTGGAAGTAAAAAGTAAACTCGTCTGCAGACTCTTCTAAGTGACAAGAGAGTGGGTCCTCTAGCTGTAGTTGTCAGATAGAAGATACACTTGGTATGTGCCAGCCCAAAACCTGACTCATGCCAGCCCTAGACTCGTCAACCAGGGTCTGATTCAGGATCTTCCCTGTAGGTGGAATCAGTATAACATGCATTCTGTATAAAGATGGGGAATGAATTGCATAATTTCTATGTTGATTTTAATCATATTTATGGGAATACACATTCATGTTATGGAGAATCCTGAGATTTATCTATTGGGGATGCTAGAAAATGTAAAGGAATCAATGTTTTGATATAATTGAGACAAAACAAATATGTGTAGGGCACAGACACCTCTTTTGTGGTTATTTCTATGGTACAATAGCTGCAAGGAAACTCCCATTGGTATGACATCCACATATGTGTTAGCAGTCTGTAACTAAAGGGTAGAAATACTCTCAATATAGACTTGGGAATATGGCAGGAATTCCCCTAACCTACATACCTCTATGTTTGTATGAATTAGCTATTATAAACCTCAGAAATATAGACAGACATGGACAACAATTATGCCTAGGCAGAACCCAGTTAGCTCCACCTGCAGTGAAGTAGAGGTTATAGTGCACAGGTTAACCCTCTGAGGGGTGCATAGTGCTTTAAGGTGCTATGCTCTATGTGATCATAATACATGAATTCAGCCTCGGCAAGTATACTCACCCAACTGTTGATTCATTTCCAAAGGTGCATGAATGCAGGCTTGGCAAATAGACTCACCAGGGCTACATTCATGCATCATGCTGACAAAGGGATTCAAGCACATTTAAAGCAGTTTGCAGCCAATAAAGGGTTAACTATTCTGGGTTGTCAATTTGACGACCTTAGACTTGTCACTTGGAGTGGGCCACTGCCTGGGCTAACATTGTCAGTTAGATGACCCTAGTCTTGTCTTGTGGGATGGTAACCGGACAGTTCATCAAATAGACAAACTTTAACTCGTTTATTTTATGACCGTCACTTTAAAGACCCTAAACTCTTCTTATAAGACAACCTTTTGACAAGTTTGGATCCCTTCATTTTATCAGTGTATAAGTCCACCCATTGGAAATACACTGTAACAGACCATACCTGTGCTCATGGGACCCTCTTAATAACCTCTTATGGCCCATCAAGCATATTGTTTTGTGCCCCATACTCCAAGTATGATACTGTAATAACATTTTGAGCAAATCTGAATAGAATTTAGAATATAGAAAAAAAATCAGACCATGTTACATAAATGTTGCTCAGGAATAAGTATATCAGCCTTGTGCTTCAGCCCTGAGCAGCCTCCAAACCCAATTTTTGTGACCGATATAAATAACGCACCAGGGTTGCTATGAGGCTTGGGGTCACTAATTAGTATCTTGACCAGGGGTGATTTAAATGGGGGTAAATGATTGCCAATCTCACAGAGCCTTTAAGGGACGCTTGCAGTTTTAACGCGCCCTGCCCTTTGTTGTCATGATTCATTCATGCATCATGCCAATCCTTCAGCAATGTATCAACCCAGATAGTGTTTGCATGATGGCCGCATGTAGCCCTGGTAAGTAACTCCCTTGGGCTGCATTCAAGCATTATGCCAACCGAGGGCATGATGCATCAAAGCACTATACCCGCCTTTAAACCTTTACAGACTACCAAGTGCATTAATACATTAAATCGTTGGTCATCATGATGCATGAATGCAGCCCCGGTGAGTAACTCGCCAGTGCTGCATTCACATACCATGCCAATTTGAGACACTCCCGCAGGGTCAGTATAATGCAACAATGCATCACTGGTGAGTTATTCACCATGGCTGCATTGGTACATGATAACGACCAATGTCATTTTTAAGCGACATGTCGTCCTTAAAGGGTTAAAGGGTTAAATTAGCCGTTGAGATAACTCACCCCTGGCACTATATGGGGGCGGGGTCAGGGGTTATCTGAGTTATGAGACGCTCATCAAGCATTAACCCTCCATGTTTATTACACCTTCACTCAGGGTCAGACCTTTAACCCTTTGAGGATGGATGTCACTAAAATATAACATTTGTTGTCTTGATCCACCAATGCAGCCCCGGCGAGTAACTCGTCTGAGCTACTTTGGTACATCGTGCCAGCCCTTCGAGAGTGTTTCAACCCCGCCATGATGCTTGAATGCAGCACTGGTGAGTTACTGTCCAGACCTGCATCAATGCATCATGACGACTAAGGGGTGATCGATTAAGGCACCATGCCTTCCTTGAAGGGTAAAGGGCCGCAGAGTGTTTTAATGTGTTAGATACCCCTGGTTGATATGATGCATGAATGCAGCCCTCGTGAGTCTATACCCACCAGAGTTTACGCACCAGAGATCCAACGTGCATCATGCCGACTCTCGGGGGTTGATACATTCCCAAAGTAGCCCTGGCATTTAGACCTGCGCATGCCAAGACTGCATTCATGCATCATGATGACAGCAGGCTTAGTTTGTACAGTAAGTTTGTTTAATCACTCTGCAGTCCTTTAATGGTTAACACAATTAGGTCACAGTAATAAATGTTTATTACACATAAAGCCAATTACTATTAATAATACTGAAAGAGCATCTTAGGTATTTAATGCACAATGCCCTTGGTTAAGTCTAAAGCATACATCCTTTCATCTTGAAAGCTATGTATCATGTCGACCCTATGGGGCCGATATATTCTTATAGGAAGGATATCGTTTACCCAAAACAGCAATATACACTATTACCTGAGTAGCTGTATTGTACATGACCAAGTCTTATGGGTCCACAGCACTAAATTTCCATTAATATAATTGTGTTAATATCCAACATGTCATTTCAGTTTGGGTGTTGGATTGCATTCAGCGTTTGGTATTTGTAAAAACATATTTGATATTGGACTGCTGAATTCATATTTTACTTTTGATTGTTTATGGACAGAAAAGATCTGAGAGTTCTGGCTGCTCCCATGTGATTGTTAGGCACTGTCTGACACGCAAAAGGCAGTAGTTATTTTTACTTTTGGATGATCTTTGATTAAAATCATGAGCAGAAATGAGACCAATATTCCCAGGTCCCTATGCAGGCTGCCCCCATGCAGGGTTATATTGGACGCCGACCTCTGACGTCAAACGTCCGCACCATAACCCTGACTTTATCCTTATTCTATGTGACGTCATCAACGCATGCGCAAAGCTGCTCTAAGTCCGCCCTGTCACATCGAGGCTAAGGCCACGTGACTAACGAGATCTCACGAGGCAAATGAGGCGTTGGTTCCTCGTCTGGGTTGCAGGTCAGCGGTAGTTCTGGGGGCCACCAAAAGGTGGCAGCACTGGCTGCAGTCTTTTTTTTAGATTTTATTGTGACTTATCTGTACCGGAAATATGACGGTCAATAACCTGAGATTATGATAAATCTATAGTTAAATTTTGCATAACCTGATAACTTGGTGAAACTGCTCAAGGTTAAGTAAGATGAAAAATAAATAAAAGTGACTTGGTAGCCATGTTTAAAAGTAAAATATGTTTCTTTATATTTTTGAACAGAACTTATTATCCTGGCAGGTGGTATTATCAAGGGGCGGATCCAGGGGGCCTAAGGGGCGTGAGTCCCATATTTCTCTGTAAATATTAATGTAGATGGTTCAGCACCCGCAAAAAAGTACCTATTGCCCCCTCTCCCTTTTCTCCAATGACAGGATCTGAACAGATGGTCTTAACATTGGAGGGTGATGGTATGGTCATCCTTTTTGTCACCACGTGGTTCCCGAACCAGATGCCTCCCATTTCACCATCCTGGATCCGCCACTACTATATGATATGATTTAGATTAGGACATTTTTGTAGCAGCTAGATGCACCAAATTTGGACAGGGGCGTGGCAAGCAGTTTCCAAGTAGGGGGGACTGGGGGTATCTGAAAATGTATATAATCTCCTTGAGAGTTCTTATAGGTCATTTACAACATATGCTCAACCTAAATATTATAGAAGTGATTGACCAAGCCATATTGATGCTTTATTGAGAATTGTGTATGCGCTCCTCACCAGTATTAAGCATATAGGTTGGGGACATATCCATATTGTAATATATCAAAATATCAGAGTGGCTCATCCTTATAATCTCCCTAATAACTTAGAAAATGAATAGCCAACATATCATCCAAATGGAACATTCTAAACTATAGTCATGAACCATTGCCTATCTCATCAATAGACTATGCTGACACTTGGCTGCTTAGCCCAGTCAGTAGAGTGCCCGCCTCTAAATCTGAGGGTCAAAGGTTCGAGGTTCGCTTGGGGAAATTTGCTAAAATGTTTTCAAAAATTGGCCCTAAACCAAGACACACCAGGGGGAGTGAATTTCTAAAGATTCTGATAAAATCCACCAGGTGGGGTTAGTGAGTTCCGAACATCTTCACAGGGTCCCGCCACCAGCTTGTCAGAATTATCCTTAACGCTGGATTTAGCAGAATGAGCAGTGACAAAATGTGTCGAGATGCTCCCAGTTTGATTGCTTTCCAGAAGCATCCATTGGTAGCTAGGTAGTCATGCTATCTAATCTATAGGAATGAGCAGAGAATCTGGTCATCCAATAAAGACAGAATGACCGCATATTCTAGGAGGATTCATTAGATTGTGAGTCATAACTGTCCAAATGGAAGCAATGTACGGAGGGCAGTTATTATCAAGTCAGGTCAATGTAGGGTCATCGCAGCTTCGTGATTTATTATACAGAGTTAGTGTTAACCCTTTGAGGATAACATGATGCCTTAATGCATCATATCCTTGGTCGTCATGATGCATCATGATGCAAACACAGCTCTGGCAAGTAAATTGTCATGGCTGCATTCAAGCATCATGCAGACCCTACGAGTTTGATCCGGAAGGGTTGGCGTTATGCACCAAATCAGCACCGGCGAGTTACTCGCTGGAGCTGCATTGGTGCATCATGACAACAAATGTCTCTTTTTTGCAGTTTAAAAGGTTGAGTATGGCATGTTTCCTCCAGGCCACTTAACGGCCATGCATTGGTGCATCATGCTCACACTTCGGGAGTGTATCAATCCTGTATAGCGGGCTGGGTGTATGAAGTCTTCTGAGTGACTCGCTAAGGGTGCATTGAAGCGCACGCCCCGGCTAGCTCTTCTAGGTGCGCATACAAACGTTAAGAGCGCAATCTTAACCTAAGAATAAAGATGGTCTAGACCTTAATTGTCTTAAAATTAATTCTGACACTACTCCCTAGATGGCATAATATGTTGATATCATGGGGGCTCTTCTTTTTTTTCATTCTTTAGTAATGGTGAATACGACTTTAAGACTAAGACTTATCAAGACTTGATTAAGACCCGAAAGTAGGTCAGGAGGGAGGGGGTCATACATTAAGACATTTTAAGATGTCTTAATTAAGATTGCGCTTTTAACGTTTGTACGTGCACCTAGGAGAGCTAGCACGTATTTGCCATTGAGGACAACGGGCGGCATATAGCGCTTCAAGTGTTATGTGGTTCTTAAAGGGGTAGTTATGATCTATGCGTAGTAGAGGTCAAAGGAGCAAAGGTCAACATGAGAAGGTGTATCTGGACACTGATTTGCACCATATTAAAGTGCAGCATGTGTTAGGGAACTCATAAACCTAGTCTCTGTGCTATAAATAACATTAACCAGAAACCCAATACATGATATTTACACCATGAAAGGGAGAATACTGGAACTCCTAGTCAGAAATATGATATAAAAAACCTGCATCGATAAACATACTGTATCTGCCCATGTACAGGTCAACGCTTGCACCAACTCGACTGATATCGGTATCCCACGCATCAACGCTGGTATTCTGAATTCTTGGTTAAAGTAGTCCCAGCCGGCTGGTTGCTGGAGTATCATACATGTAGGCAAGTAGTGATGTATCAATCCGCCCAACTTCTGCGTTTTACTCATGTGCAATAAGTTGAAGTCAATAAGTCAAAGTCAAATACTATGAAAGACGTTTGGATTGGCCGAGATCCAGCTTGTACTAGTTGTAATGAAAGTCCTCAAATTGTCCCGTTTTATTGTAGGGTAGAAAAGTGCATTGAAATAATAATGACTGCCAATATTGGATCTCAAATCGACGCATGTCCTGTATTAACAGAGGGCAAAGGTCAAGTGTTTGAAGCAGGTACAATAGGTCTAGAAGTCCTAAATAAATACAATGGCCAAAGATGGTGCTTAGAAACTCACCAGAACTTGTAGGTGTGGTGAAGTGACTGAATTTGTGATACCGTTAGTCTTCATTGCATTCCAACATTCAAAACACTCCGGAAGGATTAGCAAGATTGGACGCCTAGATGCAATCCTGGCGAGTAGATCAACCAAGTCTGCGTTCATCCATCATGACCAGAGAAATGCATAGTCACAATATGTTTTGAGATGCTTCCAGGGACTTCAACTGGAAGACGGTATTTAGGGAGTGCTAATATTTTAATAACTGGTGGTGGGGACTTCTTATTTTTGTGAGGAGTGACGGGGGGGGGGTGATCTGTTTCCCTTGAACCAGGGCAGAGGTAAAAGATTCAACCTCTCTTGTGGGTGGGGCAAGAAACATTTCACTCATTATTAAAAAGAGAGAAAATTCTTAAAAATTAAGAAGAGCTTTAAAGCACGATGCAGACCTTAAAGGGTTCTGAGTTATACACATCAGGAGAAACCTGCATCAACCTTTAATCACTTCATTCCAGCCTCATATCCCTCCGCCACTCGGTGAGGTGTCGAGACTAGCACAGCCGCCTCACCACCCGCCCAGGGGCTGTCTTAGTACGCGCCGGGAACAAGAGCGATGTGGCGCAGTGATACATGGGGGTGAGACGGCTCCCGGAAGTGGGAGGCGGAGGGTCTTCCTGCCCAAACACGGCTGTGATGGGGCCTTCCATTAACCCTTTAAGGGCAGCATGATGCATTATTGCTTCATGTCCTTGGTGGGCATGATGCTTGAATGCAGCTCAGTCGAGTAGCTGGCCAGTGCTGCATTAAAGCATCATGCTGACCTAATGAGGGTTAAGACACTCCCGAAAGGTCGGCAGGATGCAACAATGCAGCACTCATAAATAACACACCTCGGCTGCATTGGTGCATTATGGCGGCAAATATAGTCTTTTATGGACATGGATCCTTAAAGTGTTAACCCTTTAAGGGTCGCTTGCTGGTTTGATGTCATAAGCCCATCGTCACCACGATGCATTAATACAGCCCTGATGACACTGCTCGCCAGGGCTGCATTCATGTTCTTTTCATCCAAAACACTTCAGAAGTGTTTCCATGTTATCCCCATATTCAAATATCCATATTATTGTCGCCTTAATGTTTTCTTGTGAGTTAATCGACAAAGCTGCATACACGCATCCTGACTACAAAAGGGTGTCATGTATCAGAGCACTATGCTACCCGTAAAGTCAGACCCTGCTTGCGGGTAGAGAGATGATGGATCACATGAGAGGAAAATGAGGGAACGAATGACATCCAGTCAGTTTGTATGTGCCCTTGTTCATAAATATAAATGCCAGTGTGCGAGAATTCACCGAAAGAATTAAGCGGGAGAAAAGCCAGACTGACTCTGATGTTGTCCGCTTATTACTAGAACCTGAATAGTTTATTTCAATGCTGTCTTATGCCCTGGTGCTTATTTGGTACACACGTGAATGGGAATTTTATTAGTTGTGGAGCCTTAACACAGTTAGCTGTTAAGGGATCTGTCATTTCTTAGATTAGACATTTGACATTAGGACATAAGAGAACAAATCTTAACACAATTAGGTATTTCATAAATTGTTGACATCTTGTATGAAATGTTCAAAGAAGCGACATGGGATGTCATGAGTCATACCTCATGGATAATTCGTAAATTGAAATGCGACTAGCCATCTAAGTCCCAACGGGCCGCCAGTTTGGGTTCAGGACTAGAGGGAATTTGTGACAGGATGTGACACATTGGGAAATGAATGAAATTGTGATGACAAAATAGCAATGGAAGTATAAACCAAGTCGGGTTTGGGAGGCATTGGACATTATGTCATCATGAGTGAGGAATGAGAACGTGGAAGTAATATATTTTGTTAAATGGTGTCACCAAACTCCCTCAGACAAAGGTCATTGTGTTTACATCATAAGGGCAAACACTCCATTACAGAGATGACGTTGATCTATGCATATTGTATAGGTCCAATAGGACCTTTCGTTATCTTAACACGTATTTGTACTTAGCCTTGTCTACGAGTAATTCTCAGCTCCTAACCCTTCTACACTGGTATTCTTTGGCTCCCTATACGTACCATAAACTTTAAGCCTAAATGGCTAAGTAGTGAATAAGAGTTGACCGTGACAAGGACATGGAGGTCTAACACGGAGCTATCTACAATACCCGCAAAGTATGTTTTCTGGTCAATATCAACATCTGAAGATGAATCATTAATTGCATAAGCACCATAATATCGAAGCACATGTCAAAGGATTTGTACGGGCAAAAAGTGTCGAAAGATGCAACTGTTCAATAAAAGATTCAATTCAATTCAATTCAATCTCTCCGTCACTATAGTGCCTAGCCAAGTTAGTCATTATATGGCTCCCTTTATGGCCAACCTAGGTTGTTAATATTGTCAGGTAGTTCAGTGCTGACCAACTCACCTCAGTCTTTCCATTTTAGGTCCTTTTGAGTAAGGCATTAGTCATACAAATGTCCCTATGACCAATCTGGCAGATTAAGGGCCGGGACTTTTAGATTATCTGTATACAGGAATAATGAGCAGTTTGATGAAAAAATACAATTTGGCAATATTTCATTATCAAGGTACCATAACTCAGTCCCTCTAACCCCTTGTATCGTAACTTGTCATTCCAAAAGAACTGTACATAGTGTGTCCAATAAGTGGCCTGTCAATTATGATGGATACCTTACCGATGCATAGCTAACTTCACAACTAAAAAGGTGTTGTCTCATACTGATTTTGATTGTATGTATACAAAAAAAAAAGTAAAATAAAATGATATGTGGATTTTATGGCTAGGTGTTGGTCATTGTCGGCTAAGTATGAAATGTGAGTGGCAATTTAGCCATCTTATATCGGCCATTTTTTAAATTTCAAGAACCAACCTCCTTCAGCCTATGTGTCATCATTAGAAACTCATTCATGAATTTCTTAATTTTTTCTTTAAACATATTTTCCTGTCAGAGCAGAGCAAAAACTGTCGTTGTCTCTATTCATGATTTACATCCATAATTCCAACTCAGCTAGTAAACCATTTTTATTCTAAATTCATTTCTTTTATATTCTTATTTTAACCTTTCATAAAGCTTTTACTCTATCCTCTCCACAAACAAGGGGCAATGTGTCTTTTTTTTCCGGTGAAAGATCACAGTGAAAAAAGGCGGTGGTGCTGCGACTTGTGGCGGCCATGTGGCGTATTAATACAAGGGCCCGGTGCCACCTCGGGGACTCGGGGCGAGTGATATTAGGGGAAGATGGCGTGAGTCGCATGGGGAATCAAATCCAATATGGCCGTCCATGCCTGAGAAGCCCACCAGGGGGACGGGGCATGACAGGATATGACGCAGCGCCCAAAGATATCAGTACGCAGCGGACTACTTCCAGGCAGCGTAGGGACCTGCCCAGCGACGCCTTAATACTCTACCCCCACTGTAGGGGCGCTGGGGGATATTACCAAATATGGGCATGACCTTGACTGAGTTTGAAGGGCCTTAAGAGATTTCCTGACCTTAACAGGATTATATTTCATGGAGGCGACTCCGAGGCGAGCCGGAACTATTTCTGCAGCCCAATAACAGGCTTCCCTGCGGAGGGATAACAAAGTCCCGCAGAGATACCGCACGCTCTCTGCTTATTTTAACTCTGTAAGGACCACACTTAGTACTTTAATGTCCTTTCTCACGATAATGCATGAAAGTAGCTCTGCTGAGTCTACTCTTTTATGCATCATACCTATATTTTTAGAGTCTAATACCCCTGTATAGTCGGTCTGAGAAATGACTGCAAACCTGTATTTCTTTTTCACCAAGGTTGTATTCATGCATCATCATAATGAAGACCATTGTATACTAAAGAACTGTGTCATCGATAAAGGGTCGAGTTGTAGGAAGCCAGATTTGAAAATAATTGTGCCGACTGGGAGAGGGATAAACTTATTCACCAGACACAAAAGGGGAGACAGTGGACAGTACCTTCCCTGAACATCTTTGAACAATGCTGGTCAACGTCTGGAGAAATTCAGACTTGACATGATGTTATCAAAGGATCACAATGAAAATGGCCTCAGGTGTATGATAGAGGGATTAATCATTGGAATAGGTTATATTCAATAACCTTCCATTGTTTTATCAAGGAACATAGGGGAGGTCTTTTCCCCTTTGATACATTAAAATAACATATTTAAATGTGATGAGAGGATGGACCCTATCTTGTCTAGGATACACCGACAAGTACTGATACCAATCGGCATTATGCGGCCCAAAACGGTTGATGCCATTTGACATAATTTTGAAAAAGTTCTATTGATGCTTCAATTGTCTTTTTCGCAATACCAGCTGTATACTGACCACTGTCAGGATATGTTTCATCCAGCCAAGATTGCACTCCCCAGATCCCCAGGTCCACCATACAAAGGGAAGGAAGTCAGTTAGAGCGTTATCTGTTTAGGATTCTAGCAGTTAAAGAGGTTGGAATACATTTTTCTCCTCTTAACAGATTTGCCTTTTATTTCCTTTCAGAATCTCAAAAGTCAGGTCCTAACAACAACCGGCCTGCTTATCCTGGTAAGGACTTCATAGATTTATAGAATTTATAAAATATAGAAAATACCTAGATTGATTCTGGTTTCATATGATTGAATGGTAATTTTCTGCCTCTAATAAAAATACAATCAGTCCAAATTTTAAATATCAGTTTGTTGTCTACGAGAATTTCACTCGTTTTATATCTGTCAGATCACCCTTTTTCTGGATCTACAGGATATTTTCCAGAAATATAAGTACACACAATAGGCCTACAATAGGTGTTATATTTGTATCCTTAAAGTGGCATTCTCACCAAACGTATCCCACTCACAATTCTAGTACTGTTCTAGTCTACTATATGGTCATTGCGAGTGGTGAGAATGCCCCTTTAAGAGTCTTATCCATTCGGGTCACATATTGCTTGAATGCACTGTGCCCTTATATGATACATAGGTGCATCCCTAAGCCAAGGACTTAAGTAACTTGGCATGGATGCATTCATGCATCATACCAACTGGGATCAGTAGACTCCTGATGGGTCAGCATGATTCATTCATGATGCCGTCCCTGGCTCCCCAGGGCTTCATTCATGCATCATGATGACCAACAGCATAGCGAATTAAAGTAATGTGTGGCCCTTAAAGCTTTAAGCAGAACATTGCAAGTTTAAGCAGCCTACTAACATGTATGTTCTTCAAATTATCCCCCACAGGAGTGGTACGATGAGCGTTTGACATGGAACGAGCAAAAGATCCCTTTGAAGGATGTCGTTATCGAAGCCAAGATGCTCTGGAGGCCAGAGTTTGCTTCTATAAATGGGTGAGTGGAACTGGACTGTATAACCAAAGCATGTCTCAATGCCTCTCAGATATGCTGCAATCTGATGTTATGCAATAGTAGTGTTCTCAGATGTCACAGTGAGCATGTATTACTGAGTGAAAACCGTAATAAGGTAACCCTTAAAATATCACATTTACGTGATTTTTGTCTCTGAACCCCCTTTTTCGTTCTAATGAGTACCATAAATTCTCACCTACAAGCCAACCAGGGCATCTGATTATGGCCACTTTAGTAATGTTGTATAGATCTAAAAGCTCGCATATAAGCCCCTACCGCAACTTGGTCTGATTCTATAAGCTTAAGTGGCGATCTGACTTGCAAACTAGCCTTGGCTTCTACACGATAATTTACAGTATAGCTCCATTGCAATGCATACATGTACCTTTGTCTAATTGCGGTGCTAATGGTACCTATGCTGACTATTAACCGTTCCCTTGTTCTCTGCATACATATAATGAGTGCTCTTTTCATCTCATTGCAGTGCTAGTGGTATCTACGCTGACTACGGCCAGTTCCGGGCCATCATCAGCTCGGATGGCAAGGTGCACTGGGAGCCGGGTGGCATCTTCAAGACGGTCTGCGAGATCGACATCACCTACTACCCCTTCGATGAACAGAGGTGTAGGCTTATCTTTGGGGCTTGGTCCTACCATACCACGAAGATGAATCTTACTAGCGTATCAACGGAGGTCAACAGGGACTCGTACGAGTCCAATGGAGAGTGGGAGATCCGCAAGACCGAGGCGAAACGCAAGGAGTTTTTCTTTGACTGCTGTCCAAATGAGAGATTCGCCAATGTTGCGTTTACGTTATACCTAACACGACGGTATACTTTTTATGTTATGAATGTCATCTTGCCTAGTTTGATGACCTCAGTGCTGTTGTTGACTATCTTCTTTTGCACTCCCGCGCAGAAAGTGCAGATCGGAGTCGTCGTGCTGCTTTCCTTTCGCATCTTTTTACTTAATGTCACAGATAGTATCCCTAAGACATCCGATCATATACCTCTACTGGGTAAGTATTGTACATTTATATTTAATGTCATGATTAGATTACTGAGCTTTAATATACAGATACTTACATATCTAATATATCTGTTAGATTATATTACATTCAAGCCAACATGTTAATTTCCCAACATGTTAATGACTCTTATGAATCTTAGAGGCAGTTTTAGAGATGGTGGTAGTAACTTAACCTAGAGTCAACCACTTACCTTAAGATTTCCGCCTTAATGGTATAGTTATTCATGTGTGGTATTGTCTTTACTATCAAGAATAACACTTAAAGTGCACTGTGATACAAAGAAAGAGCGCTTGTTATGCATGATTGAGGTGGACATCTCAAGATACATGGTTTATTTTAGGTCAAGCTACCGTATAATTATCACTAGTAACTTAATTAACTAAATTAACTATGAAACATCTCATAGTCATAAAGAGTTAGAAGTTAGTGCCTGACAAACCATCATCTATCATTATTTTAAATTATGTGAATGTTACATTACCGAACAAATGATTTGCAAATACCCACAGTTGGCCTAAACTGTAGATCTGGCCAAAAACTTTATGAAATCTTGATGTAGATTTGTTGCATTGAAAAATTCAGTTTTTGGATCGTACAGTAATCTTATTCAGTTAGAGACAGCTCTCTGGGTCCTTGGTTGGTTCATGTAGTCCCCGCCAGATGGCAGCACAGGTTAGCACCAGAATGTAGATTGTGGTAGTTGGCTCTGGCTACACCAGGGGTTTGGGACTGACTGCCATTTCTGTTCACTATGTATTAAGGAGGCATTCTCACCAATCACACCTTACCACAAAGTAGACTGGAACAGTACTAGAATGTGAGTGAGATAATCTTTGTGATTATACCACATTAAGGGCATGGAGAGAATGCATAAGCTCTGGAAACACTTTTACACATATTACTGCGGTCCTTGTTGTTCGTTAGACATGGTTTTGTAGTTTGGCACTAGTGGTGTAAGAAGTATCTGCCTTTTGTTTTCGGTCAACCAATGGTAATTCATAATTCATACAAGTTGATAATTTCAGGCTGTTTTGAATTTGTCTTACTTGTTATCACACCAGAAGATATCACTTGATTATGCAAATCAAGACCATATATAGTTCTACCCAAATTCAAGATCTTAAAATTGCAAGTTCATTATTATTAATTCCACTGTACAAAATGATATTAACCCGGAATCTATGAAACTGTTTTTCTATTGCTTAAAGTAACTCTTTATGTGGCTATTTAGTAAATGTATGTCATTTGTAGGTCACGGACAGGTCATAATGACATTTAAGGGGCTATATGTGGCATTTATTAAATGCATAAAATGGTGCTTTAAGCAGTCTAATCCTTGCTTAAATGCCAACATAAATACATAGACAAATGCCAACGTCCATTGATACCGTCTCTGTTGTATTTCACGAGTGGGGGCTAGGGTAGTATCCTACCAAGCCGGAGGCTGAGTGGGATGTGTCCCAGTCAGCATGACTGAAATACATCAGAGCATTGTTGTCTTTTTATTTGAAGGCATTAAATGAAGGAAAACCAACTTTTTCTAGGCCATTCAATATGGTCATATTGTATTCAATGGAGGGAATTGAATACGGCCCTTCCTTTAGTTAAGCATAGTAAATCTTGTATTTCAAAAAAGATACAGTGCTATAGCTGAGATAACCTTTCCTTTGCTCTTCCTCCTTACAGGCATATACCTAACATGCACCATGGCTATTACTACATTGTCGATGGTGCTCACTGTCTTCGTTCTCAATTTACACCATGTCACGGATCGTCCGGTCCCAGGATGGGCCAAAAAGCTCGTTCTCATCTACCTCGCTCGCCTCATGTGCATGTGCACGTGTGACTTTGGGCAGGATGCCGAGGAGGGGCGAGGGGACGACAAGAAGAACAAATACCGAGTCACCCCCAACAGCCTTGGCAAGGCCATTGGCAACCAAATTGGTCTGCTGGCCAGCCTAAATGGGACCCTGGGCTCCCCGACTAGCGGCGGGCGGGGTGCCGGTGGGCCACGCCCCGGCGGCGGTGGCGGCGGTCACACGATTATTGACCAGCATGGGGTTCATTACCGCAGCCAGTACACTTATGGATTTGAGGAGAAGCAAAACGTGAAGGATCCGAAGAAGCTAGAAGAAGAGTGGGCCAAGGATTGGAAGCACCTCGCCGAGGTGGTCGACCGCTTGTTCTTCTGGATCTTCTTGTCAGCCATAGTCGTCACGACATTGCTTCTCTTCCACCCGCTAACCAAAGCGTACTTCTCACTCCTCGGTGACGAGTCCGTTTTAAATAATGATAAAGAACCATCGGATCCACTGACGTGACCAAGCGCTTTTTTCTCATGGGTATCCCAATTCTTCACATTTCTGAGGCTCTCTATGGTGATGTAGTCTCTTCTTTGATTATTAATCTTATTTCTTATATCCAGGCACTTACTAGCAGGAATATATATATACTAACCTACAGCTTATACTCTGAGCACAGCATTGGATCACACCTTCTATTACAAAGCTACAACATAGGGGAAAGATTAACGAATGTGTTCAATATGACAAATTATAGGTGTGTGCTATTGACTCTCTCCGTTATTGCTGACTCAGCGGTTTTAGTTTGAACGGAGGATTGATTCCCTAGGCCATGACAAGACGCCAACGGTTACACTCTCAGCTTCTGCTGGCACTGACTAGATATAGGAGACATGCATACCGGGCACTGGCATGGTCCTTACACTTCTCTAACTGTGTCAGCATTAGCATTAGACAGTGCCTTAGCTTGGGGTGTCATGTGGATGCTCAGAAACATGCAAAGAGGCAAACCGATGAAGAGAGCTCACAGGTCTAGCGCATACTTCTATGGAGATTAATGATGATATGTCACATTTTGTATCTAACAATGTACATGAGGATGCACTTAGAGTTAGATTGGTAAGATTGGTGTTCTGAAGGATTACATATTATTAACCCTTTATGGGCCACATAGTGCTTTAATGCATTATAATCTTTGATGCATTAATAAAGCCCTGACGAGTAACTCGCCGTTGCCGCATTTAATCATCATCCCGACTCTATGGGGTTGATACACTCCTGAATAGTTGGCGTGATGCATCAATACAGGTCCAGTGAGTTACTCGCCAGGGTGAGTTACTCGCCAGGGCTGTATTGGTGCATCGCGACGATGAATGTTGCTTTAAGGCAGCATGCCGTCCTTAAAGGGTTAAGAGGAAGTGTCACTTATATATGCCTAGAAGGGAAGTGTGATATACTATAGTGAATAGTTGATATGTACACATAAGGAGGTATCTATTGGAGGTAGCTGCAAACCAGAGATTGTACCAATAAGATAGCATTAACTTGGTTAATAAGGTGTCGGGTCCTGTACAGCGTTCAGGAGCATGCAAACTGTGCCTCACGGGACTATTGTAGAAATTCTGGTTTTGTCAAACCAATTTCAGTTTTGTTGTTGACCTAGTATGTCTTTTTATATTGTGGAGGTCTAGTTCGACTGTTTCGTAGTTGTCAGATGTATTTTCTATACTGCATTTATGGTATAGCACATGGGTAATCAACTTGGAATGCATGTGTTTGTATCTTACTGTTCTTTTTGTATCAATTGACTTTCCACTATACTCTTCTGTCTCATTAGGGAAACAAGGAAAAGAAGAAACTTCCAATTTCATATTCAACAAATCATAAAACTGCTTAAATGTTGTGTTGAAAAGAAGAATACTGAAATAGCTTCTATTGAGATATTGAATGACCGTTGAAATTATGATCATGAATTGTGTGATGGAATGAGTTAAGAAACTGTACTTTTCATTCTTCAGATTGATATCACAAATTTTTATCTTTTTATATGAAAAGTCCAGGATATAATTGAGTGGTATAGTAATGGAAAGAACCAATCTTAGATACGTTACTCTAATTCTTTTTTTCTCTGTTAGACATTCAAAGTGATTTGAGACGTTACTTCTCGGAGTTTATTATTTTCACAATTATAGACAAAAGCCGATTGACCAAACAGCTTGTCAATGAGAAACATTACTAGATTGAGACCACTATTGGGTATATTGGCTTTGACATGTTCATCTTTACGTATGTTTTATAGTTATGAATATTGACCATTTTCTAATCGGTCAGCGAAACCTATTTTGAGCACTTACTATTGATGTGGAAGCTGCTATTTCCTTTTTCATCATCATCGTACATCAATGTCTTTCACCCACTGTGATGCAACATGTACTTCATAATCTCGCGAGATCTTAGAGACTTCATGAGACTTCAGTACCTCCAAAATACTCGTACGCAGATGGTGAAGATACCGAGGCTCGTTGCGAAAAGTTGTCATGTCAAAAAGCGTATATATATATACTAACCAACATTTTCATTTTCCCGACGGGTAATAGGTTAAATTGCAAGAGGTGTATTGGATAACATTAAATCTTTAATGAAAAATAGCACTTTAACTTGGGTGCTAGACCCTTTTGTCATCATGACTGTAGCCAACCTCACGAGGGAAGAGATCTAGTGACCGCGAGTTACTCGCATGCACTTCATTGGTGCATCATGATAACAAATACCATATTTTGACGTAATAAGCGCGCACACCCCCCACTACAAATAACCAAATATATCTCAATTTCAAACCACAATTGAACTCTCAACTACTAAAAAGGTGTCAATGATAATTTCTTAAGCCCACACTGCCCTTATTATGTCAAATACGGTATGACTTTTTGGCAACATATCATCCTTACAGGGTTAACGCTCCCGGAAAATCAGCAGTGGTTACCGGCTATTAAGTGAACTGCTTACTTCCCGTAAAAAGCCTAACGTGTCCTCATCAAACTATGAGAGATGTATTTGTGTTGGTGTAGAGGAGTGTGAGAGACGGACATTTCAATCATCAGCAGCAAGTATTTCATATCTAGATATAACATAGGAAGCACTGTACTATACAAGCATTGAGTCTTTAGATGTAGATCAGTCAATAGAGATTATGCTGAAATAAATATAACTTTGGTCAATCTTGTTTTGGTTTCCCCATTACATACTAGTAATCACAATCAGCTACTGATAAGAAAAATTTGCTCTTATTAAAGAAATTCAGTGCAAAATACTAGTATTTCAGCTTTTTACAAAGTTAATGATCTGTTTTCAAAAAGTCAATATTGACTGGTATAGCTATGAACCATATTAATTAGGCTCTATCTAGGGTAACACCAGTGGGTGTTCCCAGTTAGCATTGCCTAATGGGTCTCATTTAGGTCTCAGGTAGACTTCTATAAGACACCCATTTAGTTATTGTGCTAGCTTTCAGGTGGGCCCCACATCTGTGCGTACCCAGATTTAAGGATGCAGCCCAGGTCCAATCAACTTTGACTCACAACCATAAGAACTGTACATTAAAGGTTTCCTTCAGTGAATAATCGCAAAGAGTATGATTTGAAGTAATATCAATGCGTAGATTTACTTTGTGGCTAAGCCCATCTGGATAACCACTGGCAGCCCTGGACAATAATGACTAAGATCTAGATATGGGCAAGCCCAGTCTTGTGAGATGAAACCCATATAAGATTCTGTCTGTGTTGGTAGTGTTAAATCTTATAGTAGATGCTGTATATATAATTTACTTTTATTTATTCAATATTCTAAACTTGTTAGACATCAAGAAAATATAGTAATTCAGCATTAGACTCATGCTTAGGTTAATTCAATGTCATTATAGTATGGCTAGCTAGCCAAGTGTATTGAAGGCCTAGGTTATAGTAGGTATAAAGGGTGTTAATCCAGATATTAAGTTACATCAAAACCTGGAGATAATAAAACTGTGTCAGATCTCTGTTAAACCTGCTATTTAGTCAGCAGGTCATGCAAATGATAGGGACTGCATGACTCATGGAATTTAAGTATATATAAAGCACTTAAGGTATTTGTTTACATAAGGCCAAAAAAATAAAAGGTGTGTTTCAGGTTACATGGTCTGAAAATCTAGGGTAGGTAGGTCAGATTTTCTTCTTTTTTTTTAAGATTTTTATTTTTTACTTTGGCCTAAAAAGTACCCAGAAATCGACTCACAAACTTCAATGCCGACTCGCCGACGACTGCCTCGACTCGTGAACTATCAGATCGACCCTTCAATATCCCCAAAATGACCTAGAATACTAATATTTTTTTCAAAATTGCATAAAAATTTCTAGGGTCGGCCCTGTTTTGCTAGGTAGGGTCGGGTAACCTGAAACACACCTTTTTTTTTTATTAGGCCTAATTCAAATCCTGTTGATGTTTCTTTAAACATGTCTATATTTGCTTTAAATACAATAGTCATGAAGTGTTAATGCTGAGACATGAGGGAGACAGAACCTGAGATTGGTGAGCTCTGTATGTGGTTTCTGCTACTGCTACATTGTAAGGCCACTCAAAAAAAAAGTGGTTTCTCATCACCAAGGTCTGAGAAATCTGACGAGGGAGGCTTTTTAAATTTTTTTTTTTTTTTACTGGCAGGCTAAAATGTATAGGATAATTAACGTTTTTCGAGACCAAAATTTGCATTTTGTTGGTTAAGAATTATGTGATCTTTAAAAGTGGAGAAAATGTAAGTTATCTCTATTCCACTGTATTGCTGGCATTATTAGCTCTAATTTGATACCAAATATGACAATTATTGTCCATTTTTATCAGTTATTTTCATCAAAATTTGGCAAAAAAAACAACACCAAAACTGGATTTTTAAGCTGCGCGCGGTGATGAGAAACCATTTTATTTTTTTAAGTGGCCTAAGTGTTGCCATGGAATAATGTAATCCTAAATTGGGCCTGATCAACATGATTTATTGAGTACTTATTTATTGAATGAAAAGATGTAAAGCATGAAATTAGTTCATTATTGTACAACTTCTAACTCCTAAACACTCTTGTCTCCTCATGGGCAAATGGTACATTTATTTCAGTACCATCTTATTGATAGCACTATGTCCGATTTACGGCTGAGCTGTTATTACAACAGTGATGTAAAATAATAACTTGAGTGTACAAGTAGCCTCTATAGGACCCAGCCCTTAATCATAAATAGAACCGAATTTGAAATTTGAAATCATCTGGAAAAGAGGTTGACTCAAAAGTTTGAAAATATATTTCTCTATATCATTAGTAAATCAAACATTCATCTGCTGCTCATGTTCTACCATTGAATTGTGAAGTGATAGAAACCTTCGTTTAACCTGGTGTATATGGTTTGTCAGGGCTGTAGATCATCAGTTCATCTTTCATTTTACAATCATGCTGAAACATTGGATGAGAGTTGTCAAGATATCCCTTTTGGACATACTAAGCAATTTGGATTCTAGATCTCTCTCTCTTCTTACTCTGTCAGTCTGTAGTAGCTTACAATATGCTCACAATCAATGTCACATGGTTGGTTCAGATGACGATTGGTTGTGATAAAGTTCTCTTCAAGTCTTCGATGCATATAAGAAAGACGGGAGACCATATTAGCACACATCCGGACCAAGAACGAAGCCAAGCATTGAAACTAAATATTCACAGACAGTCGATTTTGAGATTCAAGCAGAAGAAATATGGACAAGCTAAGACTTTGGTGAGAGGGTATTCACCAGCAGCCAGTCTAGGTTTTTACTGATGATGATGATTAGCATATATATCAGGACCTGGGATGCTTATTGGCTGACGTCCAAAGGTCATCGAATCTAACTGGATGGTGGTGAAAAAGGAGCTCAGTACTGATTAGCCAATATCACGGCCATTTGTCACATGTCTAGGGCCATGGTTAGTTTGGCTGCATATTAGGAACGGACTAGTGTGAAAAGTTATAGCAGACGCATAAGAGATAAGCGAGTCAAACGTGTTGAACGTTGGAGGTTTTATTTCTTCCTTGTAGGCCTAGTATTACCTGTGTACATTGTGTGCATGTAGACTAGTACACACCGTGGGTGCACAATCAGGTGCCCCGTGAGGTGTGGTAATGTGAGTTATGACATAGTGCTCTGGGGTTCCTCCAACGACAGTTTGCTATTATGATAATGACAATGTATATGTTACGTTACTGTAAGGCTAACAGCGACCCTTCAGTAAATAAAACTACTTTTGTACAACTGTAGTTTATTGTTCTTCTTGGTTAAAATACTTTAAATTGACAAAGGCAAGCCCAGCTTTTGGCAAATCCCACTTCTGGTGGCTACTATGCATCATGCAAAGAAAAAGCTTGTCGGTAACTCACCCAAGATTATATCGCATGTGAATAATGATCTCAAATATTGATCTTAAGCCATCTTATTAGCATGCCAACGTCTTGACACAAGCAAACAGGTAATTGAATTGCTACATAATATATGGCCAGTTATAGACTACAATATTCAATGGATTTTCTTGCACCTATTTCTAAACCAATTATAAACTCAATCAAATCAATTCAGCCAAAATCATATCAGCTGAAAGTGTTCTGGTCTGAGAGTTCTCTGGAAGATGGAAATTCAATAACTGATTCAATATCTGACCCAGTAAGATGAGGTGTATTATGTGCATTATTTACTCTGTCACCTTTTTTTTGGAAGGGTTTTAATCATTTATTGACCACATCAAAGTACACATATTTTCTTGTCCATCGTCGTTTTTATCACAGATTCTTTTACAGAAAATATTCACGATATTTAAATCACAGATGAAATATAAACAAATAAACGACTTGTCAATAATGACTAGGAAATGACACTCAGCAGGGCTGATTTTTGGTGCCAACCTTTATAATTTATCACGTCTTCTAGCGAATACAATTGTTCTTTAGAGAGCAAGATGGACTAGACAGGACAAAACATTTTCTATATAAACGAGTTATAACAGTGACTGGCTTATAAAATCACGCTTATGATTAACAACAAGGCAGCAGACTTTACTTATACTTCAGTATGTAAGTATATATCATACAGGTTCTATTATCACAGACTGATAAGATTAGAAACTACCGGTAAAAGAGGTATAAAGATATTTTGATTAAGGATCAATATATGAAGCAATTTTGTCACTTAACAATTTCTTCATTTCTAGTTTAAAATCAGAGATATTTACAATATTACGGTATTTCTTGTCAAGTTCATTCCATGTTTGAGCAACAAAAACTTCCATGGATTTTTCATAAGCAGTTAGCTCTGCTAATAGTACATGCATATGGTGCAGTTTATCTAGTGTGAAGTAGCACCAAACAGTAAGTACTAGTAAGTGAGTCTAACAGCAGATTTCCTGTCCCTGAGAGGCTCATGCTGCCCCCTGGTGAATGATGTATCCAGTTGATATGTATTCTAGTCACTGCAACATGTATACATTTCTCATTGGTATGTCTTTTTTCAAATATTAAATATTACATTTGGAATAAATCTTATCTGAAATAGTGGCTGAAGGGGGTCATTAGTTAAAACTGTTTCAGGTAGAGATTGTACATTCCATACAGTAGAGGGCATCACAGGGCTATGCAGAAGCAGAAATCAGCATTTATCTTGTGAAAAATGCCTTTCCTTAATCATTTATTCAAAATACTCAAACTATACCAAATAATTAGGATACATATTTCTGTAAAGCTAAACACAAAGCCATTTTGTCAAACTTTTGGGATATTATGATTACTGAGGAACAATTCAAATAGAGAAGCATTTAAAGTGGACTCTCCTAGTATTATTTGCTCATTGGTCAAGAGCATAATGTTAGTATTTCTTGAAGACTTTGATCATGGCTTTCTTGATGCGAGTCCGCTCTCCGACATTGAGTCCAATCTCGATCATGTCCAGATATGACAAATCTCTAAGATCTTGTATGGTGGTGATGCCTTGCTGGTGAAGTTTCTCCTGGTTCGGGGTTGGGGTGTCAATGTGGTTATGTGATATTATGAAGGCTCCAACCGCTATTAATTGACCAAGAATATCATATACGATTGCTTTGTTCCCGTATACAAGCCAAGGGCAAAGCACACGAACACCTGCTACCTAGTACCTACACCCACCACCAGTGGTGCTGCACCACCCTATTGTATATAAGGGGCACAGGCTACTAGCCAGGCAGAGAGAGCAGGGTAGGGTACTAGGTGCATACCATCGTAGACCTAATGTAAAATAAACCCAAACTACACACCTAACCGCTGATTGTAGTGTTACTTACTTTCTTGCATATCAAATCTCAGATATTAGTCCAATGCTAATTGACGATGGCCCGATATGACAGTTATCCACCATCCATTGGTTATATATGTTCTGGGTCTGTAGAACAATGATCGGAAAATTCTTGCAGTTTTCAATTATAATTTTTTTTTCACCCTATACTACCTAAAGAGGCCATATCTAGGCTGTTTAAAGTGCAACTTCCGACCCATTTCGATAAAACGGGTCACATATTTGTGTTTTACAATCTACCTTTTTCATGAATCTCCTCATACAAGGGCTGTGTAGCATCAAGGAGTTCCGCATAATCATTGGTAACAACATGGGTCTTTACAGCTGGCAGGATAAACCTGCCCGTACACTGATATTCCTAGGCTCCCTATACGCCCAACTTCTCAGTCACTAGTGCCTAACCTAGTTAGTCATTTTTTGGCTCCCTATAGGACCAACCTAGGTGAGTTTTCATTGTCAGGTTGGTCAGTACTGACCAACCAACCTTAGTCTTTTACTTTACAGGGGGAGCCACCGAGTGGTCATCACAGGTGGCACCAGCTAGTGGTATACAAATAGAACACACTAATGATGAATCTAGGTTAGCCACTACTACCTAACCCCTCGGTCATTTTTAAATATAACTTTGCCATTTTGACTAACACCCATACGACCAACCTAGGATAGTCTGTACTGACTAACCCTTTCATACTATGGATTTTCAGTGTATGAAAGTAAAGCAGAAAATAGCACAATGTTAATCAGATGACTTCAAAGTTTTTCTTACCCAAAAAAGTAGACTTGATATTGTGCTTTTTACTGTCTATGTGACTATGATACTGTTACATGTAGGAATTCTAGAAAACAAAACTGTTATATTTGTAATATTGTTTCTCCATCAGATTAAAGTTAAGAAACAGACTTTTTTTTTTATAAATTCTGATACTGTGGTCTCTGAACAGGTGAGAGCACCACCCTAGCAATTCTATATCTTTTTAATGAATGACTATGACTAAAGAACTGTAAGAATACCCATCGATTTAGCATATTGACTTATTAAGCATGTGCAAACTGTTACCATTTGGCTCGGATGCTGCAAAAGTAACACAGCTGTTAAACATAGGGGGAGTTGCTGTATTCACTGATAAGGCCACTGCGTAACACCAGGGGGCACCACCGAGTTGCAGGCACAGTGATTATTATTTAGTAGAGTCTATAAACACTGACCTAGACTCAACAAGTAGGTCTGGGCACTGACCCATGGATGATGTACTTTCTTTCTTCTTTCCACCTTCTTCATCCGGGGAAGGGGCAGAGAGCCAGAGTAGCAGGGGGAGTGGGAGTTTTCAGAGCATGATTTTATAATAATGCACTGTAAAGATATTCTGTTGAGTTTGTGGAGTCAATGTAAGATCTTATGGTGGATCATCACAATACATGATTATGGTGGGTCAATGTAAATTCAATCAATTTTACTTTGAATATCCGTAAATCAAGTATAGTGAAACACAGTTTATTTTACAGTGATGGGTTATTTTATGGTCAAGCTACATTCAATTGAGGGCGGATCAGTTTTATCACATCAAGTGGCATTTAGGTTCATTGAAGAGAAATTTATAGATGTTACAAACACAATTGTTGTGGTAATATATACAGACACAGCTGTGAGGTTTGCGTTGTAGCCATCTTAGAGTGACTTCTACTCATGGAATGACATTACAAAGTGTCATGCAGCATTTTTACAGAGAAATTCCGGCACCCGGTGGTACCAGTTAATCTCTGTTATTTTAACAGATTTTTCTTACAGTGTGGTTAATGGTTCAATAGGAATCTTGGACAGGGGCCTGTCCTAGTACGGGAGCTGTTTACTACCCACATACCGTACCGTACATGGTACCGTAAAACCTTAGTTATAAGCCGACCTCGGTTATAAGCCTAATGTGAGTTTGGGAGAAAAAATTGGCTTATAACAAAAGTGTTTGAAATTTGTGTCACAATGTTCCTACATTATCAAAACCTTGCCTATAAGCCTAAGAAGAGTTTGGGGCCTAAAACTTATAACCGAGGTTTTACAGTACATGCCATCGGCCTCATTACCATAGGGATATACAGAGTACATTTAACCCTATAAGGGCCACACACTACTCTAATGTGTATATGCCCTTGGTCACCAACATTCACGAATACAACCCTGGCTGGTCTACTCACCAGAGGACTATTCATGCTTACAAAGTATATTTTTATAGGGTCAGCATGATGCTTGAATACAGCACTGGCGAGTTACTCGCCAGGGCTGCATGCATGCATCATGATGATAAAGGGCATGATGTATCAAAGCACTAGGCCACCCTTTAATGTCTCTGGTCTCAATGTTTGTAAGGGGTACAGGATGTTTGAAGTATTCACATGATGTTCATCTAATTGTGTTGACATGTAACCAGCAGGCAGGTAAGTCCTGGCGGTTTGTGCCATCTTGAGTGATAAGTCCTCTTATATATCAGCGGTGTGAAACATCCACAAACCTCGTACCCAGGGGATACCGGAGAGGTACTAGCGGACAGATATCATCGATAACTTATTAGCGTATAGTTATCTAAAAACCCTGAGCTCTACCGTAGCATGCTAGAGCACTGTCTAAGCTAGACTGCCTGTTAACCAGGAATAGTTTCCTTATATACAACGAGAAGTAGCCATTTTGTGTGATAGGTCCTCATATATATATATATATACATATATATGTATATATTTATATATATATATATATATATATATATATATATATATATATAAATCAGCGTTGTGTCATATTGTAAGGAAGTTAGGTCCTCTTGACAGCTTTGTGCCATCTGTTGTGGGAGGTATCGTAAATTCCCACATATTACTAGCATCTTGTGTATAACCCGCACCCCCTATAACCTATATTTGGATCTGAAATCTCAATTTTAGTACTGTTCTATAGTGATAGAATATTTTTTTCTAGTAGCCTCTTTAGGTGAACGACAAATGTCCAAAACTATAGTTATAGAAACCCTTGTATAACCCGCACCTCAGCAGGTTTCTCACTGCGCCGCTTTCAGCACTCGGAATCACTAGGAATCACCCACTCTTATAAACTTCATTTGGTTTCGCGTTGACCCCGTAAGGTGCTTTTGAAACCTCCGTTGAACTAACTCATTTAAGTAATAGAAGCAGGAGTGTAGAAGAAGAATAACAGTAACGTAAGGCAAATTAACCTGACTAAACAAAGGCAGAGAGAATATCGGTATATATTCACTATATTCAAATCTTTGTGTAGGATGGTTGAGGAGACATAACCGCCATGTCCTCGCAGGGTATGGTGAGACAACCATGTGTCGTGACAGGGATGGTCCTTATATAGCCATGACTCACTCCATCGTCATGTCAGGGGAGAGGTCATATTTTAACAAAAGGGGGTAGGGGCTAAAAATGAATTTGACCCCTTAAGTGGTGGCAACAAGCCAATTGTACCCCTTTTGAGGGAGACTAAAGAAATCCACCCCCTTTATAGCAAAAAAGGGTAGCGCACTGTTATAGCAAAAAGGAGGCGCCACAATAAATTTGAATCTAACTTGGTTGGGGGCAAACCCCCAAAACAAGTGGACCCCTCTTACATATGGACCGTGGATATTGTGCACTCACCCATAAATACACTGTCATAGTCCTGACCCCTCCCCCACATCATTATAAAATGACCATCCCCTATATACCATGGTTACTTGTGCAGGGCTAAGATAGAGAAAGTGTTTCATTGCAGTCACCGGTGGAGTCTTCTTAAAGAAACACACTATAAGGTTTGCTCTTTTCACTGAATCATGTACTAAAACAGAGGAAACTAAGAATCTAGCACGCTAGGGGAAATAGCCCTACTTGTCCCGTGGATGGAGTCTTCTTACATACAGCGTAGTAGTATCAGCTATCTACCAGTATCTGCTGCCATTCTGATATAGGGCACCTGGCCGTCGACAGCAGCACCACCTGTGCTAAGTTGAGAACCTTCAGTACAGGCCCTTGGCCGGCAGGTAGAGCAGCTAACCGGGGGTTGTGACGTCACAGGGCAGTACTGAGTCTATAGGTGTCCATCTAGTGGTCCCTGCTTGAACCTCCAACCCCCGAATATGGCTGCGCCATGGCCTAACCCCTAGGAGCTCTATAGTACTGGACACTCTTGAAGTTTGTAGAGCTTTTACCCTCAGGTGAGATGCTTAAAATTAAACAAGATCTGGTCACTTAATCAGGGCAATTTCAAGAACCCTGTAGCCAGGTATTATACAAATGCAGGGCTCTCTGAAACCAGTGCTATATTGTGTATAGTATGGTAGTGCTATTATGTAGCAGCACCTTGGCTGTAATTAATCCTTTAAGGACGGTATAATGTCTAAATGCATTATAGACTTGGTCGTGATGGTGCATGAATCTAGCCCTGGCGAGTAATTTTCCAGAGCTGCAATCAAGCATCATGCTGACCCTACGAGGTTGAGACTCTCCTGAAGGGTCGGTATGATGCACCCATGCAGCACTGGTGAGTTACCCGCCTGGGCTACATTTGGGCATCATGATGACAAATATCATATTTTAGCAACATGCCATCCTTAAAGGGTTACGTCCACACCAGACTGTACATCACTCCTCAACTGTGACCATCTAAATTGGAATGGCCCACTTGTCTCGGATATAGGACACATATATGGTACATATATACTGTACACATATATATTTTCGCTGGCATAAGTTTTCATTGACTTGCTAAGAAATGGAATTTCCCTGAGAATTAAATTTGTGGATTTTTAAATATGTTAGCTACAGGTATATATTGGAAAAAGTTTTCGCCCTTTTTTTGCAGTTTAAAATCGATCCGGAGACTGAGTCACGTGAGATATCACTCAGTGGTGAGATATTGAGTGCTGCTTTGTGATTGTTTAATGGAAAGGGTGACAGTATGTGCTTAAACTCCACTTGGTTAATTGGAAAATCGAATTCATAACAATTATGGCTGTGTATCACCGAATCGATACAAGTTGAAAGTTTATGACCAGGTGCAAAAACTGACCAGGTGCAATATATGACCAAGTGCAATCTATATGAGTTTAAATTGAAAAAGCATCATAAGAAAATTAGATAAAATTGATCTCATAAAGTGTTGAAACAGCTATTATCTTTTTTCCATCCATCCCAATGTGCATCTGACCTAAATACGCCATTTTCTATCGTGCGTGTTGTAGATTGCACCCGGTCATAGATAGCCCCAGTAATAGATTACACCTGGCCATAGACTTTCAACTTGTTTCGACTTGGTGAGACAGGGCCTAATATGATCCTATCTGGAGGACTTTGGGTGATTATTTCATTCTAGTCAACATTGCAAAGACCGCCGTATTGATCCCTCCCCGTTAAATAACCCATGCTCATATTCAACGACCATGTGAGGTTATCAAAATGACAGTTTGTTTACATTTTCACATCATATAAAATGGCTATTTTCGGCTCCCCCCATCATAATTTAGGAAATTGAATCTGAAAACATAAAACAATAAACACACAGGAACACAAGTTTGTGGCTGTTGACTGGGTTGTTTCATTTGCTGACCCTCTGGCTTACGGCCTCGTGAAATATGCCTCGAGGTCAGAGCGTGAGATAACCCAATCAACATATCAAATCTTGTGAACCTTTGTCTATATAATTGTTTGAAGTTGAAAGCTTCTTGTAGTTTACAGGGTGTCAGGTATGTCAGCTTCACAGACAGTGGTAGGTGCTCCATGTCCCCCCAGTGCCACATGTTGACGTAGGACTACCAGTATGGAGGAGTAAGTATGCATAGGTTAAAGTTAGACATTTTGAGATGATTGAAATTACTTTGTTTTGAGTAGAAGAAGTAAAGATTTGAGAAGTTAATGTCCACCACCTTCGACAGTTCTAACCTTTTTTTGGCAGTGGTCATTAGGCCTTAAAAAGAGAGTTGTCTTCCGGTATCCCGACCGACCTTCCGTTTTTGGGGACGACCCAATTTTTCTTTGGACTTTTTATTAATTTTTAGAAAGAGTTATGATATTTAGGGCGTTTTCACCACTAAAACTGACTTTTTTTTACAAATTTTTTTTTTAAAAAGAAAGATTTGACATGTAATAGACAGCCACTTTAGCTACACAAACTCTGTACCCAGTATTGTCTAAACTAGACTGCTTGTTAACTCGGAGCAGTCTCCCTTATATACAATGAGAATGTGCCCACGTGATCAGCGTCATCTAGTGGTCGGGCAAAAAACTAAAAAGGTTTGTTTCAGGTAACATGGCAAGAAAATGTAGGGTCGGTAGGTCGATTTTTTTTTTTTACTTCTTTTTTTTAACATGTTAGTACTAGGCCGCCTTTCCGAAGACCCTAAATTTAACCAAAAAAAGGCAAAAATACAAAAATGTTCTCAAAATTGCATAAAAAAACGTAGGTTCGGCCCTGTTTTGATAGGATCGGTCGGGTGACCTGAAACAAACCTCTTTTTTTTTTGGCCTCAGTAGTTACATGCCTCAATAGCACCTGGTTGTTTATTGTAACCGGTATAGGTAATGACCTAACTTCAGTATATTGACATCCGTTACCTTACCAAACCTATTATGGAGGTAGGCCTACATATAACAAGCTTATAACGGTAATTTAACAACCCGCAACACTACCCTCCTGAAGATGGCGCTGCAGAAGGCCTAGTGATGTATAGGGCCTTAGCTAGATGATCAGTGGTCAGCGCCATTCCCACTGGTACTAGGTCTATTCCCAGTACTCACAGCAACCAGCTCAGCCAAATCTCGTGGCCGAGATTAGGGTACAAGCAGGGTACAGGTATTGTGAATAGGTTGTAACTGGACAATACCCATATCACCTAGTCCAGGATAGGGTAGTGGTTTGCACTGTGCACTCATGATGCAGAGTACCTGAGTTCAATTCTCTTCCAGGTAATGCATGGTAATCAAATTCATAAGTAAAGTCATTTTGGAAACAGAATACATTATTCACAATACCAAATAAAATCTTATATATATTTAAAGGACATATAATTTGGCCTGGTAGGGATTTGAACTTGGGCTCCCAGCATGATGAGGCCACAGTGCTAACGACTACATAAGGTTGAGCCATAAGGTTGAGCCACTGCATCTCGCTAATGCGGAATAAACCATAGGTGGTGTGTTCACAGTGGCAGACCTGCATGATTATGGAACTGAAATAAAACTGTACCTTTACATCACAAATACTGAGTTTGAGTTCTCTCTTACATACAGACTGCTACAAAAACAAATTCAAATATGCTCTTTCTATTACCACATCTGAATGTGTTTTTTCTGCTGCTTTCAGGGAACTTTCAGATATCGTGAGAAGGATTGAGGATGATGAAATAGCTGAAAATGGAGCCAAAATCATTGATGGTAATAATGTTGAAATAATTATCATTAGATCCACCGATAATATGAGAAGATATGTTTTCTGAAATTTGTTTATTAGTTATCTTATGTGGTTGAAATATTTGTGTGCTCTGCTACATTCCTCTCTTGTAATTATTTATATATAAACAACATCTGAAAATTGAACTTGATTGATTTTAACCAAACTTTATAAAAATTAAGAATTAATCACTACTGAGGGTTATGTTATTTCATGGTGTGAAATATGGGATTGCTATATTTGGTAGGAAATGAAAGATATTGGTTTTTGTATATAAATAATTCTTTAGACTTGGTACCCAATTATATTTACCAATTAATGTCATCATATTATGATACATGTAGTCTTTTTACATTAACTAGTGTGAATATTTTGTAAAATGTTCATGTAATCTCCTGTATTTCAGAATATGTTGCAAATTATCGGTCCCGGCCCAACTCTGAAAGTGAAGGTAGCATATATGGGACTCTCCCTACATCGCCATACTTACCAGCTTTCCAAAGTCAGTCTTTTCAAAGGGAGTCAGGCAATGCTGCACACTCCTCCCAGAGTCTGGCCAAAACTGACTCTCTTACCTGAGTCCAATAATCCGGACTTACCAGACCATGATTGGAGAGTCTCGCATTGTCATACTCTCTACCAGTGTTGGAATACTGGACTCTAATAGAGTCCAGTATTGGAATGCTGGAAACCCTGAAAGGGGGGGGGTCTGTTTAGGACATCTATAGGGAGAGTCTAGCTGACTCAAGATCACATTTTTCTGTGTGTTTTAAATTCTCCAAACTACAAATGTAACCTATCTTAACAAAATGTGTCATATCAAAGTAGGTGCCCCAGGCATTATCACCAAACATATGCAGTAATACAATGAAACAAACACCTTTCTTTTATCAACTATTACTAAAAGTATTCAAAGATTAAAGAATAAACAGAGCTGCTGCATGTTAGAGCTACATTCCTAGCAATATTATTACCCTTTTGGGTTATTTTTAGGTATTTTGATTGCTGAGGGACAATGCTAACCCATAGGAGAACACCTAAGTGGACCCTCTTAGTTTTATTTGCTCTTTGGTGCTGTGTATGACATACTAGCTCTCATTCCCAGATACTTGCAAAAGAGAGCTCTGGTAACCATAAACATGACTTAGATCTAGCTTGGTTTAGGCATCCCTGCTGCACTGAAAATCCATAGATTGAAAGGGTTAGTCAGTACAGACTATCCTAGGTTTGTCATATGTGTACTGGACATACTGGCAAAGTTATATTCAAAAATGACTGAGGGGTCAGTCAGTAGTAGCTAACTTAGGTTCATCATCGGTGTATTGTATTTGTATCCCACTAGTTGGGACCAACTGTAAGATACTATTATCACCACTCCATGGCTCCCCCTGGAAATTCAAAGACTAAGGTGGGTTGGTCAGTACTGACTAACCTGACATTAATAACTTACCTAGGTTCGTTGTATAGGGAGCTAAAAAAATGACTAACTAGTGACTGAGAGATTGGTCGTATAGGTAGCCTAGGAATATCAGTGTGGTGGGGTAGAACAAGTTAAATGGGTGTGGACCACCAAATTCGACATGGCGACATGGGCATTTCTTAAAATCGACATTCGACATGGCTGTTTCTTAAAATCGACATGTGACATGGCAACCTAAGCGACATATGACATGGCCAAACCTTAAAATCGACATGTGACATGAAGCCTAGTGACATGACATCAAGCTTAGCGACAAGAAAATAATTCTAATTCAAATCTGGGAGTGTTACTATGTGCATTACGATTCCTATTCATATAATTTGCTCATTTTTTCTTCATCAATAAGTAGGATGACGAAAATGTAAGTGGGTTTAGGTGTCTCTATCTATATAGAATATCCAATGATTGAATTAAGTTAGTGACATAAGTGACACGGGTTTTTGCTTCGTGACATGGGACATGGGTATTTCTTATAATCGACAGGGGACATGGGACCCCCCCCCCATCCAGAGCCCCAGTTTACAGGAACCGCAATGTATGATGGTAGTTCTCCCATCATGCTTCCTGGTACCAGTTCTGGTTCCTGTTCCCCGGTTCCACGCTAACCACAAGGACTGACTAAATAGGGCGAAAACTCAAGTTCAAGGTCATAGTGATGGTTCCAAGTGCTATTCTGTACATGGCGTGTGGGACAAGTGTATGTGGTCACGAGGAAGCAATTATTATTCCTCTATGTTTCTATATAGCATAATACACAAAATCAGCCATCTACAACTTTGTTGGCAATAGTCTTAGCCCTAGTCAAGTTAAACAATCCCTCATACACAATGTTTCAGCCTCAATAAAAGAGTTGATCATGAACATCTCAAGAAAGTCACTTTTATGTACAGGTAGTCTCATTTTGCCCCGTTTTGGGCCTACAATCTACCTTTGGCCACATCAGTTTTTGCATGCCTCAGAAATTCCCCAACCCTTTACATAGCATAAAACTACATGTACTATTCTAGCTAAAGGGTACTTGGGAACACCTGTGAATTTTTTCACAATTTTAGCCATTTTTGTTTCATCTGAAATATAACCCAATCAGCCGCCAGAACTCCCTTCAATGCAGACCAGAATACCATATGACTCGGTAGATGGCGCCATTCACTTCCACGTGACCATGTGTGACAAGGCACTCGGCACAGAACATAGCCTTTAGTGGTACACTAGAGACCCTTAGTGTTAGCGAGAGGAACTACTGTTAGCACTCAACATGGGAAGGGCAACATGATAAAACCAACATTGACTACTGACCACAAAAGATTTGATCTCCATTCTGCAGTGTTGAGCCACTTATAATTTGCCTGAATTTGTATTGAATGAACTCCTTCTCTATAGATTCCCAATTTAGCCTTTGCAAAAAAGGTACCGTTACTACGAATCCCTTTCCTATTAATTTATTTTACTTGGAAATCGTTTAAAGCCCAGATTAGCTAGAGTGACACTGCCTTTTGCGAAACATGGTGTTTTATTAGGTCCTTTGTTTTAACAAATCTCCCTCTGTTTCACCCACGTTTTGCTCTGAGTGTCGCCAGTAACAGGGCCTAGAAATACGCCATGTTAACATCAGGCAGTGTACACTGAAAATCCATAGATTGAAAATGTTAGTCAGTACAGACTATCCTAGGTTGGTCATATGAGTGTTAGTCATAATGGCAAAGTTATATTCAAAAATGACTGAGGGGTCAGTCAGTAGTGGCTAACCTGGGTTCATCATTGGTGTGTTGTATTTGTATACCACTAGTTGGGGCCACCTGTTCTGACCACTCAGTGGCTCCTCCTGGAAATAAAAAGACTAAGGTGGGTTGGTCAGTGCTGACCAACCTGACAATAATAACTGACCTAGGTTGGTTGTATAGGGAGCCAAAAAATGACTAACTAGGTTAGGCACTAGTGACTGAGAGGTTGGGCGTATAGGGAGCCTAGGAATATCAGTGTAGATCTAGATACAACAGGTGGCAGTACATCTTAGTTAGCTAGGCTTGTGTTTTTTTCTTCTAAAGCTGTATAGATTTTATAGACACCTTACAAAGAATTAGATTCATGTAATATGTTCACCAGATAGGCAGCTATGCTGTTATTTTATTTGAGAATCACTGAAATTTAACTTAATTGTTTATATTTAACTTTAACACAATCACCTCATGTACTATATTTACAGCTGTTGCAAATGATAATGGCATGAGTATTGCACTCGACCTCGGACCAGGTATTATTTTACTTTTTTTATTGAAACTTACAGGCCAAACAAGTAAATGCATATCCTGATAGTATAATCAAAAATTACATGAAACATTAAAACATTGAAAATAATTAACATCCTAAGAAGTCTGAACTCCTGTTTTCTTTCTGCTTGTGTTGCCTTGGATTGCATAACACTTGGCTCCACCTTGTGTAATGCAATCCAAGACACCACTTGTGGAGAAACCTGTTGACGGATAATGGTGGAAGTCCACTAGAGCTAGTTCATGCCCTTGACCACTAGGTGGCAGGGCAGTAATAGCAGATTAACAGGACCACTGTACTATAGAAACCTATACAAGTAATTCATTCTCTGAATAGTTTATTTTGTGTTTGTTTCCTCTCCGAGGATAATGATTTTATAGAGCACATTAGAGACATTGAGTAACACTTAATATTGTTAGAATAAGTTAAATATGCAGGGCTATTGACATCTCCAGATCATAGAAACACATAGCACAGGGTGCCGCTTCATCCACTAGCTAGGGTCAGTGGCCACCTGGTGGTTGGCTGTGGAACTAAACATGGAGGACCTCCTTGTGGACTACTGTCTATTTACTGTGTATGTCTTCTTTATTCCCCAAGGCATCACTCCAGAGGACATTAGGAATCCGGTACAAGCTACCCACTCTGAAGGTAACCAATCACTCTAAATCAACTGGTATCAATGTGGGGGTTAATCAGGCCAAAACAAATGTTGTGTTAAGACCCTATTCATTTTGGACCTATTTTTCCCTCTTTTTTTGGAGGGCATTTTTTGGGATTTTACCACCAAAACGCCATGTTCCCTGACTACAAACCCTTATATAAAAGATGAAATTTCTGAGTGCTCATGTACTCACACCACAGCGCTATAATGGACTATGCTCCATGATGTCTAAAGTATAGATAGATTACATTTTGTTCTAGAAATGCTCAACCACATCTTTGGAGTTCACGGTAAAGAAGGTACAGAACATGGTTTATATAGTTAATCTGTTTCAACAACTAATATTTATATTGATCTTGGTAAAATGATGGGTGCTTTAAGTCCATATTCATTAGGTTTAGCATGCTTACTAATAATGGCGGTTAAATGACTCAAACAGGGCTGGAACCATACAGTATAACAAATAAGGACATGCTTTGAAACACTATGTTGCTCGTTAATAATAATGTACATTCTCTCCAATTCGTCTTTATCAGATGACCCCCCTGCCTTGTCTGACCTCAGTAATCTGGACCCTAAGTTCATCGTGGCCTATAACCGGGCCTGTGCCGAGGGCAGCCAGGCCGTATTCAAAGCGAGGCTAATGATTGTCGGCCATTATGGTGCCGGCAAAACGAGCCTGAAACGCCGCATCCTGAACAAACCTTTCCTGGCCGAGTACAACGTGACCAATGGGATAGATGTGGATCCTGCAGCCTGTAAAGTGGACATTGACAACACCAGCAACTGGACTCAGGTTCAAGGCATGTAGTACAGGCAATGTACAGTTTGACCTCAAACTAATTGCAACATGAAATTTTATACCACAATGGATTTCTTTGAAGTCTCTAGAATGACATGCTGAAAGATCTTTTCTTAATAACGAGGGGAAATATGCTTAATTAGCATAAGTTCATTAGTGTCTTATTCAGACAGTCCACATATATGGAGTGTGTGATAACCTTAGTTTGGCTGAATATTTTTGCCCGATTTCAAAGGCTAACATACCCATCTATTTATAGGTTATAACCATATCCTGAGAATTCATGAATTAAATGTTTTTCTAATTAGCATAATACCAATTTAAGTCAGAATATAGATCTATACTTTCTCAAATGATTGAATGACCATTCATATTTCCTCAATCCATTTTTGGTTCATATATCAAATGTAAGCAGGTAAGCAGAAAATTTTATGTTGCAATTAGTTTGAGGTAGTGCCTATGAATGAGCTGCGTTGCCTGTACTAATGTTTCTTTTGTGAATAATACATCTATTACTACCATCATTGTTGGTATGACACCTCAAGGTGTCCATTCATTAGTCTTCATAATGATTTACTGTGAAAGTAGGTATATATTTTAGCGATTTTCGCCGCAATGAAAAATCCACAAGATTTTCCTACCTACACATAACCTCCTTAGGAGGTTATATGAACTAGACCACTCTCTCAGGCTGTTCAGGACCACATGGTGGTCTGAGAGAGGAGAATAATAATATGCCATATGACCTACAGTAGAACAATAGACCAAACACCCAGGTGGAGTATAACTTATGGCTGTGTCTCACGACCTTGAGCCAATGTTTTTGTCTCTGACCGGGTGCCGTCTCTGACCAGGTGCCGTCTCTGACCGGGTGCCGTCTCTGACTGGATGTCACTTTGGGAGTTTAGTTATGTTCTACCAACAGCAGGAGGCTAATAATAATTACATAACAGCTGCCATAAAGTTTTTACAAATCCTTATACATATGAGTATAGGTTAACATTTAGAAAGCACCTTTTTCTGACACCAGGTCAGAGACGGCACCTGGTCAGAGACGGCACCCGGTCAGAGACGGCACCCGGTCAGAGACAAAAACATTGGCTCAAGGTCGTGAGACACAGCCTTCTGTTGTGAATAATACATCTATTACTACCATCATTGTTGGTATGACACCTCAAGGTGTCCATTCATTAGTCTTCATAATGATTTACTGTGAAAGTAGGTATATATTTTAGCGATTTTCGCCGCAATGAAAAATCCACAAAATTTTCCTACCAACACATAACCTCCTTAGGAGGTTATATGAACTAGACCACTCCCTCAGGCTGTTCAAGACCACATGGTGGTCTGAGAGAGGAGAATAATAAATAGACAGAGCTGCACGCTAAAGTGACTGAGTCAGTGGTTACTGCACGAGAGCTGACTGCCCCATACTGCACGCTGGCCGCAGGCCTAGTGCAGTACGGGGCAGGCAGCTCGAGTGCAGTAACCACTAAAGAGGGCACTTTTAAGTGCTGCTCTGTATTTATTTCAGGCTTTATCAATCTAAAATAGCTATTCAGTCTATGTTTGATTACTTCCACAATGTTTTTTTAACTTCTGCGGTGTTTGTTTACGTCCGTGGTGCTGCCATTTTGAATTCCGCGCAGGTCACTTGACCCTAAGTAGCATAGCAACTCCATGGCTACTCTATGGTTACCCCTAGGAGCGTGTAATACGGACAGAGCATGAAATATGCCCAAGGGTTTTTTCACGCTTCACTCGCATACGGCACTCCCATAGGTTTAACCTTGATAGATCGTATTTACCATGAAATAATATGCCATATGACCTACAGTAGAACAATAGACCAAACACCCAGGTGGAGTATAACTTATTAACATCCTACTCTGTCCTTACAGATGCAGCTGATGGGGGCTATGCCCAACAAGTTGCCAATGAAACTCTCCGCTTTGTGAAAGAAAATCCTGCAGCGAGTGATGGTAAATATATTTACATGACATTCATTGAATTTCAGGGTTCATATGCACATTTATATACAGAACAATAATATGACCTTGTGATCTTTTTTTTATCACAATAAATAGCTAGAAGCCAAGGGGCCAATGCCGTGACTGATGACCCCTCCACAACCCCAGACCGAGGCACTAGTGGTGTACAGAATGACGTCACAGACCTCCCTGAGGAGGTGAAGAAGCACCTCAGACTAAAAGGGACCAAGTCTGGCGGAGATGAGGATAACCCTGAGACTGTCCTCATCTGGGACTTTGCTGGACAGGTAAGCAATATAGTTTTTACTACCAATGCAATAAGCACAATAACTATAATTTCTCGATTTTATATTCTTCTGCCACATGACGGCTTAATAAGGTATGTCTACTGGCCAGTGCTGCAATTATGCACCACAGAGACCATTTAGTAGTGTATCGACTTCATCTACAGGGTGTAATAACCCAGCAAATTAGTTCCAGATTGTTTCACCCTGTTTTACCCCAGGAACTGTGTGCTCATTTCGTGCATTTTGTGTGACATGTATACCATGTAACAAACTCACACACACTGACACAGTGTTCCATGGAACAGATTCACACAGTTCTGACAGATTTTTAAAAAGCTTATTTACACCAAATGACAAAATATATAATGCCCTAAACCAAAATGTTTAGTCATATGTGTGAGTATGTGCCACTTCTTGTCCGATGCGGTATGGTGTCATATTGTGCCAATTAGTTCCATAGGACTACAGTCACACAAAGTGCACGTTCCAGAAACTAAGTACAAACTAATTTGCTAGGAATGTAGAACTGGTGAGTACAGTACCAGGACTGCATCCATATTTAATGATTATAGAGAGGGTTAAATTGTGCAGCCCTTAACCCTTTAGGGACGGCATGATACCTTAATGCATCATGTCCTTGGTCATTATGATGCATGAATGCAGCACTGGCGAGTAACTCACCAGGGCTGCATGCAAGCATCATGCTGACCCTACAGGATTAAAACACTCTCAGAGGGTCAGCATGATGCACCAATGCAGCCCTGGCGAGGTACTCACCGGGGCTGCATTGGTGCATCATGACAACAAATGTCATCATTTAGCAACATCCGTCCTTAAAGGGTTAAAGGACCATCTTTATTTTATTTCATGGTGAATACGATCTATCAAGGTTAAACCTATGGGAGTTCCGTATGTTAGAAAAGCGTGAAATAACCCTCGGTCGTATTTCACGCTCTGCCCATACTGCACGCTCCCAAGGGTCGCTATGGCGATGCCATAGCAACACTTTGGCGTCGCCATGGCGTCATGTCACGTCACATACTTTCAAAATCCAAGATGGCGATCCTGAGCACCAAAACAAGGCGTCTTCATGTTAATAAAGGTAGTTTTAGTCCATTTTCCATCGAAATACCATGAAATAAACACAGAGCGTCGCTCAAAATGCCCTCGAAAGTGGTTATTTCACTCGGGGAGCCCTGGGCCGTTCTGCACTAGGCCTTTGGCCAGCGTGCAGAACGGCCCAGGGCTCCCCTCGTGAAATATCAACTGTCTCAGTCATTTTAGCGCGTGGCTCTGTCTTTACATTACAGGAGATCTTCTACACCACTCACCAGGTGTTTCTGACTCACAGGGCCATCTATCTGGTGGTGGTCAACCTGATGGAGGCCTTTGGACTAGTTAATGAGGACCAACAGGACACAGACTTTGAGGCCAGCTGTCAAACAATTGCCAGTAAGTTCTTGCTCTTTCCCAATGTGTGACAACAGAAGAGAAAATCATCCAGTGGGATATGCCTATTATGTACAAAAGCCCACAAAAATAAATGTACAAAAATAAAAAAAACTTTTTCTGACCCTTCTGGGCTTCTGTAATAATCAGATGTACTGAGGCTATGTTTGACACAATTGTGCTAGTAGTGAAGGTTGGTAGGTGACTAGGGCCCTGATGAGATGGGAGTTCTAAATTGACTGGGGCAAACCATGTGACCCTTGGACTAACATCAAATCTGAATATCTGTCCAAACATTGTCTCATGTATTGAAGGCCAGGAGATATTTCATTTGTTATCAAATTTTACCTTTCATAATATAGAAAAGAAAGCATAAAAGCAAAGACTCTGGCATAACATATGATATAATAATTCTACATAAAACTGCTGGGACAATCTCGTTTACAGATCTGCTTGACTATTGGTTGAATTGTATCTACACCCACACTACATTACGAAGACCCAAGGGCAAATCGCCCGAGTCAATCATGATAGTTTTGACTCACAAGGATAAAGTAGAAAAAGTGGGTTTTAACTGTTCAGCCATTCTTGGTGAAGGTATACAGTACTCACAAGAAACTAACAGAAGCTCCTAACAAAGCCTGAGAATTATGAACTTTGATGAGGGTACTTGTTTTGAATATTCACAGATGGCTTTTATCCCTATGGTTATATTATTAACGTATTTGACGTAATGAGCGCCCTCCCCCTAATAAGCGCCTCCTCCCCTTATCAGACATTTCCAAAATTATTTCAGTGTGTTCCTTGGATTTGGTTACTGTTTTTCACACCTTTGTGTGCCATGGAGCACTTCATACCTGTGCAGGTGTTAAGGTCAATCTAAGTTTGAAGTCATAGATTGTGTAGAAGCCTTGTAAAAACCACTGAGCTGAACCAGTATAGTTTGCATATGACAGCTTTTGAGACTGATTTTTGCACTCAAAAAAATCTTTTAACGCCTAGGGCACTTATTACGTCAAATAAGGTATATTCATGTTTTAACAATTGTGTAAACCCTCTCTCCATGTTGACAGAGAGGTCTGTGGTATAACGGTTAGCATGCTGGAAATCGGTGCCAAAGATCCGGGTCGATTCCTGGTGGATCTAGATGAAAACCACTTTCACCTAGACGTAACACCCACACAGCTTTCATGAACTCCTGTAGAGTCAACATGATCAAGCAATGTGGTGCCAGCGAGTCTGGCCCGATTTCTCTATATATTCATCATGTCGACACATGGTCATTAAGTTTTTAAGCATCCTCCGATAATTAAAAAGTTTAAATGTTACTACAGAACTACTCTCTTTAGCAGGAGTAGATTTGTATGTGCTGAGTAGGTGTGTCTTGTAAGCATGTGGGGACGAACCTGCCAAGTGACTAGACGCCACCCATTTTCCCTGTAACGTTAAGAGGCCCACTTTTCGAGTAATCTCAATCAAATTCCAGGCCTATCCTCTAGTTGGTTACATTAGAGTTTGTAACATTGCTGTATATATTGCGGGCTCTGCCCCCGAACCCCCTTTTCTTTCTCTCTTTTTCTTCTTTTTCCTTTTTTAAACTGTAACAGAACTATAACTGAACCCATTTACCTCTAAAGGATGGGACGGCTATGACTAAAGAAAAGACATTCAGACTTGCAGACTTACAGTTGTACCATCTTTTACAGGGAAAATGTTTTTTTTATGCAGAAGTGGTGGCGTAGCCACCTGGTGGTGCCGCCAGGCACCACCAGGACGAGGTATAGGATGTTTGCACTTTACCAGAAGTCAGAATGGGCGCCGTCATCTTGGGTTGTGCCGCCATCTTGGATTAAGGAGTCACAACACAAATTTACGCTATGTGATAATAATAATATAAATAAACCTTTGATAGTTCCTGAGGTTGATTATAATTATACCTGCCCCCCCCTAATATGGACCCAAGGAATTCAATGGTTCTATTGGTTTGTTATACAGCTGGTTGCCTAGCAGCGGCTTTTCTTATTGTTTATCTGCCTAGCAACACATATTTCCATGGTCCTGAGGTTGATAATGATCATACCTATCCCCCCTAATATGGACCCAATGAATATAATGGTTCTATTAGTTTGTTGCTAATACAGCTGGTTGCCTAGCAACTGCTATTCTAATTGTTTATCTGCCTAGCAACACACATTTCCATGGTCCTGAGGTTGCTTATAATCAACCTCCCCCCCTAATAAGGACCCAAAGAATTCAATGGTTCTATTGGCTTGTTACTAATACAGCTGGTTGCCTAGCAACGGCTATTCTAATTGTTTATCTGCCTAGCAGCTGCCATATTTGAAGTAATATCATCCTCTGATGACCCCTTCCCTGCCCTGCTTATTTGCTGTCTTAAATTGGTTTCCTTCAAACATACCAACCATGTAGACATTATGTTTCTTAGAATGCAAGAATTGCGGTTGTTGCCACGTATAAAAATGCCTGAGGCATTTTCATACTTGGCAACAACCGCGATTCTTGTTAAGATTACAGGGGAAATGGGTGGTCACTTGGCAGGTTCATCCCTTGTTGCGTCTCGGAAGTACACACCATGTGCACTGTTGTGACTGATTTGTGCGCCGATGTATAATCTAAAGAAGTGGCAGAAAAAGCTGGATGTGAGTGAAACTTCATATGCTAGTTTGATTACAACTGCAATACAAAATAAGCACAATAAAACTAATTTGAAATAACTTCCAAATTGCAGAGGTTCCCAGACGTGGCGAGTCAGATGATCAGAGACTACCAGAGGTCCATCATTCAACACATCATACACAAAGTCTACTTCAACCATGTGCTCCTAGAGTTTTTCACAGTCGCGAACAACTCTGAAGATGAACAAGAGGTGATCCAGTTAAGGAAAACCATCCTTAATCTGACCAAAGCACAGCCCTACTGGGGTGAACAGATCCCTCTGAAATGGATCGCGGTGAGAGACAAACTCAGGGGTGAGAACAAAAACCAACAGGTGATAACCCTCAGAGAAGTCAGAAAGATCTGCGAAGATGCAGGAATTTCGGATGATACAGAAATGTTCAATGTCCTGAGGTTCTACAATGAACTTGGAGAAATCGTCTACTTCAATGATTGCAACTTGAGAAACTTGATCATCCTGGATCCACAATGGTTGATCGACTCGTTCAGCCAGATCATCACAATCCCAAGGTTCCACTTACCGGGTCGTGACGAGCAATGGGATATCCTGGGGGGTCATGGGATGGTGACAGAAGCATTACTCGAACACATCTGGGAGCCGACAGTGAAGGGGCACCTAACCAGTCTGATGTACAAGTTCAAACTGATGCTTCCGATGAGGTTCTGTCAGATGACTTATGTCTACAAAGAGCTCACCCATCTTGACATTAAAGTGGGTATTTCCGATTTTTTTTCAAATATTTATTCTTACTTTAATGTATCCCAAGCACTGTCAAAGTATAATATTTAAAGAATAGAGGTCAATTAGATGTCATCAATAGGTGTTTATAGATCACAATAGGATCCAATGTCCTGCAACAATGGGCTTTTCTAGTGTATTTTCAGTAGGGAGAATAAAAGCGTGCACACATTTATTCCAAAATAACCAGATATTGGGCAATGAAATCATAGAATTAGAGCAAAATCAGAGGGAATTAAGGGGAATGAAATAGATAGGAGGTCAAATATGCTATTTGTGAACATTCTGACTCATTTGTAAGGAAGTCTATTTTTTTGTCCTAAACATCGGATGTACTAACTTGAAGGAGGACCTGGCCTACCTGATACCATGCCTTCTACCACTGAAGGAAACCCACCAAAGGGGGCAAGTGGGATTCGACTCCATCCCGGACATTTTAGTTGCCTTCGTTGATGGTTTCATTCCGGTTGGTGTGATGAGTCATCTGATCAGCGCTCTGGTCATGAACGAGGCATGGACCTTGTCAGGTAAGGTGTATAAGAACCATGCTGTATTCCTGCCAGAGGGACAAGACTCCAACCTCAGTCTCAGCATCCAGCAGGGGTCTGGCCATCTCCGTCTCACTGGGAGTATAACTGGAGGTCAGCCATTGCCACAGATGCTGAGGCTCCATCTTCTGGTACTACTGGAACAACTTTGGTTCGTCGTCAGGGGATCTTGTCCAAACGCAAGGTTTGATGTTGTTGTTGTTGAGTATTTTTATTGGCACTAAAATCTTTGATACACTGGAAGTTTTTTTCAAATCAACTGCAAGGTAGTGAACAAGTATTCTAGTAGCTGAACATTGGGGTAGCATATTGACTACCGGTAAATATGGTTGTATATTATTGGTAACAGACCATAGCCTAATGTGAGCTTCACTCACCAGGGGTCACCCCTCTTTGTGTGTATATCAAGTATCCTGGTTACTCTCAGTAGCCAACCAGTATTCCTACTGACCACAACGTGCGTTCAGCACAGCTATATTATCATCCTACTGCAAGGTAGTGAACAAGTATTCTAGTAGCTGAACATTGTGTACATCATACTTCTGGCATCGGAACACAATTTCTTACGTGTAGTGCTATGATGTCAACACCTATTGGTTCTCTTATGGCTGTGTCTTATGAGATTGGGCTAATGTGAACGTCTTTGACTGCGTGCCATCTTCGACCTCCTGGTGGAAAATGGTTTATTTAGGGCAGGTAAAGTTATACATGGAGATATAACCACCGCCATTTTCTTTATTTTAACCCTTACATATCTTTTCTTTTATGATGCCTGGTCAAGGATGGCACTAGGTCAAAGATAGCACAAAGTCAAAGATGGCACATGGTCAAAGACGTTCACATTGGCCCAATCATATGAGACACAGCCTTATCCTTTCACAGGTTTGAATTGGCCGTGGAGTGTGGTTGTCAGTCAGCAGAGCCTCAGGTGGTGAGAATAGGTCCGACCGCAGAATGGATGGAGGGGAATGTGACTGTGTACTGTAACCAGCACAACAAGAAGTTCTCGACAGCCCGCTTCTCACCTTGGTTCAATGTGGGATATGAACAAAAGGTGAGGCATTTCTGTAGCATTTCAAGGGTTTGAAAGTAAGGGGCTGGTCTTTCTTGAACAAAATGGGGATTGGTGGGGCGACCATAAAAATTGCACCCCTTTATGGCGAAAAGCCTGTGTGTAGCTCAAAGGGGTCGGCCACACTCCATTTCAACCTGCCTTGGGGATTTTGGACCGAGAAATTTCGCCCCGTACTGTGGGGGGGGGGAAACCAAAAATATTTCGGCTCGAAGGTGTGAAAATCCACCAACCCCCCTCCCCCCGTGTTAAAAATTGACCACTACCTCATAAGCAAATTGTACTCTTGTTGAGTAAAATCTATGGTTTTAAAACTCTTAATGCTTGCACTATTATTGTGATTATTACATAAAGTCTTTATATAGAATTGTTGTCGGGATCTCTATAGTCTTACCTACTGCCAGGTCAAGTAGGGGGGAGCTTTCATGTTACACCATATTTTTCTCACTCTATAAACCGCCATATTCAGCATCCGACCAAATTTGGGCAGCAAGTAGTCATGGTGGATTAGAGAGATCTATCTTATTGTTCATTGTCACATATTCATGTGCCAACATCCCCTTGTTCAAGTGGAAGGTAAACTTGTCTCCAGACTCTTCCAAGTGACAGTCATAAAATAAACGAGTCAAAATCTGGTCTAAGTGACAAGAAACGGGTCCTCTAGCTGGATATAGAAGACCCACTTGGCTTGTGCCAGCCCAAAACCTGACATTTGCCAGCTCCAGATTCTATTTATGGGATGGTAAGTTAGACAACTTTTGCCTCGTTTATTTCATGATAGTCACTTTGACAATTCTGGAGAAAAGTTAACTTTTTCAGGTGTATTCTTGACCTGTCATTCTGAATGTCTGTATATGATTGTATTTCAGCCTCGTTCTGTGGAGGTCAATGGACAAGGTAAACACTTAATTACTCCCCATGTAAACACCCTGGGGCGTTCATGTGTATATTGAACGTAGAGGTCACGTGGAAGAAAATGGCTCCATCTACCGAGTTATATGGTATTCGGGTCTGGATTGAAGGGTGTTCTGGCTGCTGATTGGGTTATATTTCAGATGAAACAAAAATGGCTAAAATTGTGAAAAAATTCACAGGTGTTCCCAAATACCCTTTGAATAGAATAGCACATGTAGTTTTATGCTATGTAAAGGGTTGGGAAATTTCTGAAGCATGCAAAATCTGATGTGGCCAAAGGTTGATTTTAGGCCCAAAACAGTGCAAAATGGGACTACCTGTGGATAAAAGTGACTTTCTTGAGATGTTCATGGTCAGCATGTTTATTGAGGCTAAAACATTGTGTGTGAGGGATTGTTTAATTAGACTAGGGCTAAGACTATGGTCAACAAATTTTGTGGATGGCTAATTTTGTGCATCATGCTATATAGAAACATAGAGGAATAATAATTACTTCCTCGTGACCTAGAGTATTCCTCTAAGTAAGTGGCCGCTGCCCCACCAGGGGGAGCTCCAGTGACAATGTTGGTTCTATTAGTACTCACCAGATGGCTACCTCTGCCTCTGCGCTTCGAGTCGGGTAGGGCTCACAGTTGATTTTTTCATTACAATTAAAATTATTCCATTTAAAAAAAAATCAAGTTATAAAAGAGATGTGGCAACTGGCAATTCCACAGGCTTGAACTGAGCAGCATGCTTTATTACATGGAGTAGATGCCTGTATATATATACCCTGAGATATACCAGACTCATCTTATTTTTTCTTTAAATTACCCTTCTGAACCACTTGATTGGCCATAGACAGGCAGAACCATCTGTGGTTGAAAGATGATGGATGACCAAGTAGTTTGTAAATTGAAACCTAGATGGCGCTACTGTTAGTTTAAGCCTGTGGGCAGGTACCAATATTTATATCTAAAATGTGACCTCCACCAGCCAAACCTACTTCTTTTACTGTAGTCTCTGTGAATTCTGTCAAAATATATACCCTGTGAAAAAAAAACACTAGAACCATAAAAACTTTGTATCAATTGAAATTTTGATTCTCATTCACAGAGTACCTGTCTGACCGTACATTGAAAAAAGTCGCGGACAAACTCGGTGCAGACTGGCGGCGTCTTGGCTACTTGTTAGTGAAGTCTGAGATAGTGGAAGATCTCTGCACCCCTCTACAGGGGGGACCAGGCCTCTATGGCCTAAGGGTAAAATATGTTTTAGAGGATTTCTTATTATAAAGATCTAGAAGTTTTTACTTTTCTCCTTTCTCTTATTACCTACTAAGCATTACTGTAACATTTGAAGATTGTGTAGGATTTATTTGTACCAAATGAGCACCACACCACAGCTCACCCTGGTGGCAAACGCATGGGTAACATTTCCCAGTTCTGGGAATAACTGGACCATCAATGGTGAGATTCCTATGCAGTAATGACACCTCATTAAAGACAATCTAAAACATGTTTCCCAACCACAAGCATTGATGCTCCAATGTGCTCCACTTGCTATTCTCATACATCATAATTATATATCAATCAATTTATTTCAAATTATAGCTTCAGCAGAACTTCCCTTGAGAAATTGTAGTCACAGCTCAAAATTGCCTAGTCTAAGGCTTCATGGATGACCCAATGTCAAGGCATTCTAGCATGGATTTATCTCTTCTTATGTGTTGAAATATCTCTAACATTATATGTAAGACACAAAGTGTTATTGTAACATTGATTATGTGCCACATCAAGTAGTATCAGAATATTGTGGCATCCACTGAGACATGCTGAGTTGAAAAAGCCAATAATTGAGTGGGAAACGTTACGCTTGAGCTTGACACCAGAGCGAGCCACGGCACGTCTCCCCCCTGATTTAAACCCAAACAATTATGGGTTTGTCAGTGTTGCTCCACTATGTTAGATGGCAGCACAAATACATCAAAATTACAGTGGGATACTGAGGCAGTAGTGACCAAATTAGACTGCCTACCGTCCCCGTCTATGGCAAAGGGAAGAGGGGAGGAGTGGAGGGTAAGAGGAGGGAGTCTGAGTAGACTAGATATATGTATCCTGTATGCTACTATGAAAGTACTTTATTTTGCTGGGTATATATTTTTCGCGATTTTCACGGAAATGAAAAATCCGCAAAATTGTTATATGCTTAAGTATGGAATAAATACCTGCGAAATTGCCGATTTTCACTCTTCCTCAAAAAATTTACACCCGTGAAAATAAGTACCTTCACGTGTACAGACTTGAGCATAACCTTTGTGTTTGTTTTGTAGATGCTTATCAAATGGCACCAAAGTCTGGCTTGCCCCAATATCTCCTCCGTCAAGCAGCAACTTATAAAGGTCCTCACTGACGAGGGTCGACAAGACCTTGTAAACATTATCAACAGTTGCTCTGAAACAGAAGCCAATGGTACGTCCTCCGCTCCAAAATATACATAGAATTGATACTTGTCTCTGAACTAAAATCAGCAAAATTCTAGAGAATTGCAGAGAATTGAGAGAAATCAGTTTAAAGAACTGTTTCGTTACTCCTAGTCATACAAACCCTAAGTTTCATGGAGAAATAGATGGGGAAGAGGGTAGCTGACACTTTTTCTCTTAAATATATTGTGTGTGAGGTGGTCCCATAAGTGAATTCACATTCTTTTACTAGTCATATCTATCACTCAGCAGTGAGATGGGGGCTGGAAAGTGTTCTGCCATCTTGTGGTAAGCAGAGGAACTAAGGGTGTTCCTTGGGTCACGTGAAAGTAAATAGCACCATCTACCGAGTTATATGGTATTCTGGTCTGCATTGAAGGGAGTTCTGGCTGCTGATTGGGTTACATTTCAGATGAACAAAAATGGCTAAAATTGTGAAAAGATTCACAGGTGTTCCCAAATACCCTTTGGGTAGAATAGCATATGTAGTATTATGCTATGTAAAGGGTTGGGTATTTTCTGAGACATGCAAAAACTGATGTGGCCAACTGTCAATTTTAGGCCCAAAACAAGGCAAAATGGGATTACCTATGGATAAAAGGGACTTTCTTGAGATCGTTATGGTCATGCCCTTTATTGAGACTAAAACATTGTGTGAGAGGGATTGTTCAATTAGACTAGGGCCAAAACTATGGTCAAATAACCTAGTGCATGGCTGATTGTGTGCATTATGCTATATGGAAACATAAAGAAATAACAATTACTTCCTCGTGACCCTTAGCAGCACTGGGGACAAAAAGCAGTGAAGGTATTAACATAGAGGTACCACCATGTGGGCATTACTGGCATTAGTTTTCATAGAAAGGATATGAGAATATCCTTTCCAATATTACATTATGATGACTAAATATGACCTTTCATTAGAGTGCCTATTCCTAATCAAATACCAGATTGAATTATATATACTTAACAGTATTCATTCATGAAATAAACCAAATAGGCCTCAATCATGTACAGGCTGTGTCTCACGACCTTGGGCCAATGTTTTTGTCTCTGACCGGGTGCCGTCTCTGACCAGGTGCCGTCTCTGACAGGGTGCCGTCTCTGACCAGGTGTCAAAAAAAGGTGTTTTAAAAGGAATTATACTCACACATATAAGGATTTGGAAAAACGTTATGGCGGTTGTTATATAATCATAGTTATAATTATAATTAGCCTCCTGCTGCTAGTATTTTGACCTTATCAAGCCAAGCCGGTCAGAGACGGCACATGGTCAGAGACGGCACCTGGTCAGAGACGGCACCTGGTCAGAGACAAAAACAATGGCACAAGGTCGTGAGACAAAGCCATAGTGCATGTTCTGGGTAAAGGACATCTGTAAACACATTTGAGCAACAAAGAAATAGTGTGTCACCAATAAGATGATGAAGCTATGAAATTTGTAAAAATGTTTACTTTGCCTTGTGGATCATATGGCGCTAATAGATGTGGTAACTTAGGGTATAATGTCCAAGGAGCAATCAAAAATTGTTCATTTAGGGAAAGCACATAGAAACAGGAATATATGTTAAGAAGACACTTCATTGGGATGGGTCAAGAAAAATTCAACCACTATAGAGGGGGTCAAGAGAATTTCACCCCTTTTCGGCAAAAAAGTCTAGCAATTACTAAAGTTCAAAGAGGGTGGGACAGAAAAATTCTGACGCGAAAGTTTTTGGCATGAATCAAAAGGGGGTTGGAAAGAAATTCACTTACTCGCTCCAAAATCCACCAACCCCCCCACCAATGTTGTTAAATAATGACCACTCCCTTAGCATGCACTTCTGAAACTATAATTCAATGTGGTAACATCTAAAAACCACTTTTCCCTCAACAGAGCAGCAGCTGTTCCACAGGATATCCAGGGGCCTGACGAGGACATGGAGGGCTGTGGGTGAGAGGCTGGGGGTGGGGCGGGACGTGATGGATGAGATAGAGACCCCCCAGATGCCGTACTACCAGCCGGGGCTCCACCTCCTGGTTAAGTGGAGGAACCTGGGGGGAGGTAGGATGGAGTTGGTGGAAGGGCTGAAGGAACTGTACCTCAACACCATAGCACAGACTCTGGGTAAGTACATCTGATGTCTGGGTCCAACAAATAAATTCACCTTAAAATGAGTCAGAATATTCATGAATAACACATTAACTCCATTCCTCTTTATCCCCTCAGATTTTGCTCTAATTTGATGTTATTGCCCAATATATATATATGGTCATTTTGGAATAAAATCGTGCACAGTTTTTTTGCCCTCATTGAAAATACACAGTAAAAGACCATGGATACAATTTTAATGTCCCTTAACCCATAGATAATTTACTTTTACAGTATATCAAACATCTTTATGTAGAATTTAAAATTTGGTAAGCATCGGATATACCCACTTTTACACTTTATATCTTTAACCCTTTAAGGACGGATGTCGCAAAAACATGGGTGTAACCTTGACTCCTGAATGCATATCTGACATATCTACCACTCCTAGACCATTAATGTCCAATTATTGGAGTACACATTGTGATAGCTGTTATCAATGTATATCTTACCACACCCATTCATAAAAGTTTTTAATCTCCCTGTCAAGGGGTCCCCCCCCCCCCAAAAAAAAATAATTAAAATATCCCTACTCCTCCCTAATAGTCTTTAAATCTATATATGCTATTGTTCCAATTCATTGCTCCCTTGTAGATACATGTAGATATACTTTTTTTTTCAGAAATTGGTTAGTGCCAGCAAATACCTGCTGGATCAATGGTGATGGATGCACCGGCACATGCCTCATCTTGGTCATACCGTTTTGACAACTGATGCTGCATGAATGTTCCTTCAGATTGATACTGATTTGATAGGCGAAATGCTTACTTCATTCAATAGCACTTGTAAATTAAATTAGTGAATATGTTATGTACCTGCAAACCTTCTTGTATATATTACATATCAAGCATTGAACCTTTATGATTTTAATGATTATTAGCTTAAAATATTACAGTATGGCTTTATACTATTAAAGTCGTGTTTTATGATGTGATTGGACTGTATTAGTAGTTGTCTTTAATGATCATAATATATGGATTTAGCAGTTCTTCACATGAGATGATATATAGAGATTCACTGAAATTGGTTAAAACTCCTAATTTCTTCACTCATGGGACCTTTGGAGGGTATATCTCATCTATATCTCATTAAATACAATGATTCTCTATAGCGGTGATCTGTAGAAAAGTAATCGATGTGTATAGACATATTACAGAGCTATGGAGTGGCAAATCATATTGATTGTATAATTGATTAAGATACTACTATATAAGGACTATAGTATACTGCACAAAAATTACTGGCTATGGAATGTCTAGTACACAATCATATATCATCCTTCATAAATATGGTCTTTATAAACAAACACAGGTTCCAAATTCGGTTTGAATGCAACAGGTTTATTCAAGTCTCAATCCTTGGTTCTCATATGAACACGGCCTTGAAATGGTATTCAATAAATGTGCAGGTTAATCACAGACAAGGTTTGAAGTACACAAGCAGTGTTCTAGCTGGTTCGAAGTCAGCAGAGCTGTTCGGACTGATCTTGTCCCAGCAAGGGCTGTTGCAAGAGCCTGGATCAGGAGGGGTGTAGGGGCCCCGGTCACAAAGGTATCGAATGGTGTGGGTCTGAGCTTGTCCGTGGATGAACTCCCTGATTTGGCCAAATGGGGCCTCTTATATACCCGGGTTGCAGACCAAGCAGTGTCACCGTGGCACTCCACCGGCACGCCATCTAGAGTGCCCTACCAGAACTCGCAACCGGGTAATTGTTCAGGGGACATGGCATAGGACGCCAGGTGTTGCCACCTAGTGTAGAACTGTGCCATTCCCACCTCGAAAACACCAACCCTTAGTACACGTATATTATTGCCCCTACATATATATATATAATTATACATATGTATATATATATATATATATATATATATATATATATATATATATATATATATATATATATATCTATATATATATATGTATATATATATATATATATATATATATATATATATGTATATATGTTTTACCACACTGCAATAATATCATATCTTACAACCAGTTAGTCTAAAGAGAAATTGAGACTTCAGGGGAGCTGAAGGTTTATAGGTGAGAATTATGATACCATAACTACTAGTGTGATGTGTGAATTCCAGTACATTCAAAAAACAAACTAGTTTCTATCACCTACACAGGGTGGCACTCCTTTGCTGTTAAGCCAAGCTGTTGACTCGTCTGTGCCATGCCACAGAAGGCACAGGGAACTGATAGTTCCTCTGATTTCCAACACATGACAGAGGGCTGTGTACCTCCTCTGGGTCTCAGTAGTAGCCACCAATGATGCACAACTATCCCATTCAGGGCAGTTTTGAACTCAAACTACTAAAAGTACCAGAAAGTGGTTTTAGAGTAGCCCTGTGGGGGCTGTTGCAAAAGAACAACGTTAATCCATAGCGTAAAAAGAGGGTGTTACAAAAGATTTTTTTATTCTGTTTTTCAAGGGGCTGTTATGGACTTTTTTATGTTATGGACGTTTTTTAATGTTATGGACTGCACTTTTACCCACCAGTTTCCCAGGAAGTGTGAAAAAAGGGCGTAAATTTGACATTTAAGCTGTTATTGACGTAAGTTTTTAAGCACTAACGTAAATTTTAAAAAAAAACAGTAGTCATAACTTGATTATGTTTTGTAACGTAAATTTGGTTTTGAAACAGCCCCTTGTTGTGGAATGGTATATAACTCATGTCACCCACCAGCACAGCTCCCATTAATCATTAACCCTTCTGGGGCTGCATAATGCATGTCGTCATGATGCATGAATGCAGCCCTGGCGAGTAACTCGCCAGTGCTGCATTCATGCATCATGACGACCAGACAGGGTTGAGACCCTCCCGAGGGGTTGGCATGATGCACCAATGTAGCACTGGCAAGTCACTCACCGTCGCTCTATTGGTACATCATGCTGACAAATTTAAATGTCATCTTTTAGCAACATCAATCCTTAAAGGGTTAATAAACTAATGCCCTTTGTCGCTATGAAGCACGAATGCAGCCCTAGGAGGTTGATAAAATCCTCAACATGGCTGCATTTTATGCATCATGACTAGATAGGACATAAAACATTCTTTGCAAAAACGTTTTCATCCAAAAGGACAGGCAAATTTTCCATTTTTGAGGACCGGATAGTCACATATCTGATGATTTCTGAATTTTAAGTATGAAAGAGCTTTGACCATTAAAAATACATGATATTTGTAATCATTCATGGCCAAATCAGGATAGATATATAGTTTCACACA